>JAHXMU010026011.1:0-18482 GCA_019455685.1 Philornis downsi | reverse complement strand
GAATGGCGCCAAATTTAAATCTTGCGTTCTTGTTGCGACACCCTTTGTATACTGCCAAGTGATCAAGAAGGCTATTCTTACAGTTAATATTACATAGCGAAGAATTATAACTATTTTTTACTGCTTTATTTTTTACTGCCAACACCTCTGGAAAGGCCCTTTATACTAACACTTCTGTCCTTTCTATACACTCTGTAAAGCTTTGTGTTAAAATATTCAGCATCGAAGAAATCAGAATTGAGCCATGTTTCCGCTAGGACAGCAACATCAAATTCAGCCTGACATGAAAAGTCGTAAATTATTTTAGATTTGGTACGAATTCCAGATACATTTTGATAATATAATGACAATCCCTTGTTGCAAGCTAATGATGCTCTCGAAAATTTATGAATGGACGCAATTTTATGTTTGCTGGCCACAGTTCGGGCTTAATTATTTGATCATAATAACACGGCGATATTCCAAGCTTGAAATTACAATGTTTTAGATCATTCAAATGAACATTTTTCTTTGCCAATTTATTACATTTAATATGCTGTAGGTTGACTTGAGAATATTTTTGAACATAATTCATTATCGAATCCGCAAATACAGTAGGTTTGAAAGATGAGATACGAATCCATTTTTAAGAAACTGATAATTCTAAATCATCAGAGGGGCCAGTGCCCAATATTGAAAGTCTCCTTCTCTTAGGTCGACGTCATTTGATCATTTGATATCAAAAAAAAAAACGAATGTCTTTTTGTTTTAACAAACTAAAAACGGATTTTATCTTCAAGAAATTTCACTTAGGTGAACTGAGTGACTTACACATATCTTCACGCAACGGCTTTTATGCGTTGCTGTAAAAGTATGAGGAGTGCCAGAATTTCTAAGAACTTTTTGGATTACAAACGTAATTGCGTTTTGTCACAGTGGGTGGATGTGGAAACATTATAGAGAAGCAAGTTTTACTGGGTTGTGGGCACCTAAATTAGGAAAAAGAGTTCAAATACTTTTGCTTTATAGTCTATAGTAGGAGATTATCATCATTTCTTGGTAAAATTAACAAAATGGATAGAGCAGTTTGATCAAAAACAACAAAAAAAAAAAAAAACAAAAATTATATTGATAAATATTTTGCGTTTATATTTTATCATAAGCATACTATGTGATAACACATAAGATAATAAAGTTACTTGCTCTAATTATGTCTATACCGATATAAATGTTGGGCAAAGTTAGGAAAATTAACATTTCGCTAAAAGTATTTGGACAATTTAAATCGACAAAAAAATTCAACTACGCAAGCATGAAACAATTTGCCACAGTTCTGGTAATAATAAGTAACTGACGTTAACGTTTAACGTATTTATAAAGAGACGAGTGTTTTTTTTTTATAAATTTACAGTGCCTGGTATTATTGACTACCCCTCACATCTATGGAGTTTGTGATTACAACTCTATAGATGTTAATGCAATGTGCGACCAACACAATTCCATAGGATTAATGGGTTTGGACTGTGATGACACATGTCAAAAGTGAGTGGGTCCAATGAATTTTATAATATTTTTCCTATTTAATTTGTTTTCTAGTTTTGTGGTCTGCTTTTCACAGGAAGGCCAACAACAGGGTTTAGTTAAAAAGTGTCCTTCTGGTCTCTACTTTGACCGGGTAACACATATTTGCAGTGTAACAAAACCAGAATACTGTATATAATGCGGTTCCACAAGAAGATGGAAGTGAGTGCCATTTCAGTGCTCTTTACAAAATGGGCATGCAATATTATAGTTTCTTCATTTAAATAAACATTACTAGGAATAATCCGAATATTTTGCTGACAACCTAGTTATAACAATAAATGTATTGAAAAAAATACTAAATTGTGAAAGGATAATGCCGAATTGAAGGATACATAATAAGAAGAAATATTTATAACAAACTAGCTGACCCGGCAAACGTTGTTTTGCCTTCAAAATGTTAATGTGGTAAAAAAAATTAATTGCAAAGATCTCATCTCCAACGCCATCTATCACTTCAAATAAAACCTTTTAAACCTTCCGGAATACTCTACTAATAATTTAAGACCAAAATAAGCCAAATCGGTCCAACCGTTCTCGAGCTTTAGCGAGACTAATGCACAGCAATTGATTTTTATATATATAGATGTGGTTGACGCCCCCAATCTGCTATTGTGAATGCTGTAAACTTTAGTTTCTTATCTGCACCTTCATATTTATCGCACTGATAATGATAACATTTTAACGAGTGCAATTTTTCCACGCGGGTTAATCTGGAAATTGCATACAGTTGTAAGTGGGAGTCATTTTTTGTAAAACTTTTGTAGGCAATTGCAATTCCGACTAGCTTTCGTAAAGAAGTTAAGCTCTCTGTTTTCATACCCAAAAACGTTTGTCATTAATTTAAAAAAAATCCAATTTGTATTGTATTTAAAGATATTATTTGTATTACAGGAATTTTAACATTAAGTAAAGGGTGTCTCAACAAGAACGCAAGATTTGAATTTGGCGCCATTCGAAGTGTCATTGTTTGACAATTTGAATAATTGTTATTGTTTGCTAGTAGAAGGTACGAGGTTAGTAAAAATGGAGAGCTACACGAATGAACAACGCATTCTCATTGTGAAATTGTTTTACCAAAATGGTGAAAGTTTTGTGGCTACAGTTCGCAAATTGCGATCAATTTGGGATCACAATAATGCTCCAAAAGAGTCAACTGTAAAGAGATTAATGGATAAATTTGCGAAAACTGGGTCAGTTAGTGATGTAAAGACAACAACGCGCCTTCGACCAGGTCGATCGACCGAAAATGTAGCAGCTGTACGTGATGATGACGCTCAAACTCCATCCACCTCAATTCGACATCGAGCTCAGCAAATTGGTGTCTCCAAATCCACTATGCAGCGAATTTTGACGAAAGATTTGCATCTTCATGCATACAAAGTTCAATAGACTCAGGAACTGAAGTCTGAACTGACCATGGACAGCGAAGGGAGTTCGTTAACTGGGTATTGGAGAGACAACATGAAAATGCTGATTTTGCCGATAAAATCATCTTCAGTGACGAAGCCCATTTCCATCTTGATGGCTTCGTCAATAGGCAGAATTGTCGCATTTGGGGTGAGGAAAATCCTCGAGTGATTCACGAGAAGCAAATGCATCCTCAACGTGTCACTGTGTGGTGTGAATTTTGGGCTGGAGGAATCATTGAACCTTTTTTTATGAAAATGAGGCATGTCAAGCGCAAACAGTCAATGGTGTTCGGTATCGTGAAATGATAACGAGTTTTTTCGTGCCTAAAATTGAAGAAATGAATGTGGAGGGCATGTGGTTTCAACAAGACGGCGCCACATGTCATACAGCCAGAGAAACAATTCAATTGCTGCATCAGTCATTTAAATCTTGCGTTCTCGTTGGGACACCCTTTATAACCCGATGTTTGCGATTTTGCCACAAAATAGACATCAGAGCGTAGAAATATAGATTATCAAGCTAAGAAATATATCAGTCTAGCATGCCTTTTTTCATAATTGTTACCATTCATTTTTTGTGGCCATAGAAACCACTGTGTGTCGATATTATGTAGGGCAAATAAATGTTTACTCAAAGGTGTGAACAAAATAATATTATAATAAAGATTTCAGCAAAGCTATGATACAAAAAAAAAAAAAAAACAAGATAATAATGTGATTACATTTAATTATGTCTATTTAAGCAGTTAAAAGCGCTGCCTCCTGTCTCGGAAGATGACATTTCGATAACATAAATCGATAAATCGCGGACATGAAAAATTTCACATTAATTTGGTATAAAAAATGACTGAAGCCAAGTCTTAAACTTTTAATTAAAAAGAAACTACTCCATTTTTATTTAATAAAATTACAGTGTTTAGTATTGTTAGCAGCTCCTCACATCCATGGAAGTTGTGACTACAAATCTGTCGACATTAAGGAAATGTGTGGTCAAAACGGCACCACAGGATTCAATGGTCTAGATTGTGATAACACGTGCAATAGCTGAACATGTCTAATGAATTTGAATTTTTTACTCCAAATGTCATTACGTGTTTTATGTTTCATGGTTATGTAATCTGTTATTCTATGAGAAACGAACTACAGAGTTTGATGAAGAACTGTCCAACTCGAATGTACTTTAATCGCGTAATAAAGATTTGCTCTAATGCTAAACCGGAATACTGTGCTTAGTGCGGTTAATGAACTTAGTGGAAATGTGAGCCCTTTCACTGCTCCTCACAGTCCGAAGGCCGTTCTAGTTGACATTTCTGAGTTTCGGCATTGAAATAACCATCACAGAAGTAGGACCAACCCAAATATTGTCCTGACAAGGGATAACAGTAAACGTATCTGAAATTACAGAAAACAAACCAAATTACATAGTTGTTATGCAAAAAGAGTTACAAAAATTTTTCTGTCGGTCAAGTAGTTACAATCGCTAGAATGATCTAAGATGTCTGGAGAGCTGAGCTCTGCACAGCTCAAGCGGTAAGCGTCACAGCTTCCCCGAATAAACTTACCTTGAACTGAATATAATTTCTTAATTTATTTTATCTCTAAACTTATTCTTCTTAGTTGGCGACTGGAATAGATATACTTATCTATTATACGCCGCCCGTAGAAAATAATTCCAAGCTCTTCGATCTTCTGCGTTTCTCCTCCAAATCGTCACACCAAGTTTCGATAGTATTTCAAAAGCTTAGTCTTTCCAACGAAGTTTCGGTCGGCCTCTTCTAAGCCGTCCACCGAATTCGTTGTCGAAAACTTTCCGTGCCGGAGCATTTGAGACCATCCGCACAATATGATCCAGCCAACGCAATCGCTGTATATTAATGCGTTTGACCACGTCGATGTCGACTGCATACGGGTATAACTCATACAGCTCATTGTTCATACTACGCCCATACTCTTCGTTAAAGATGATGGATCTAAACTCTCTAAACTACAACCAAATAATTTCTCAAATCTCTTGAGAAATTATCTGATTAAATTTGTCTTCACAGCGGTACAAATTTCCAACAGGGTTCAGTGTCGATCATCACAGCAAATTGGATACAGCAATCACAATAACAATCCATTTGCCCAAACTGCATTTATTCATTCTGTTTCCCCTTTTATTCATGGTGCTTTTTCTGTTCTTATTCATCCGATATCATATTGAGTTGGTGTCAGAATGGACGAGGTGCGTCCCCAGATGCTTTAAAAAATAATCGCTCATTTTCAATCGCAAAACTGAGATTGTGAAAAGTCTGATGCATATTAAATTATACTGAATTTAGTGCAATTCAATAAAGAAATATGCGGGGAAAATTATGTAATTTGTGTGGGAGTTACCAAAAAGGGCTTAGCTGTTCAGTTTATATATAATATTATTGCCAAAAATTGAAGTAGCTGCTGTCTACGAATTAGGATTTAAAACTGACAAATTAAAAATTAGATAAATCTGTATGGGAGGTACCTGAAGGCGTGTAGCAATACCTTCCGTTTTCATTCTCAGAATTTACTTCACCATACTCATAACGTGTGCCAAATTTGACTGAATTCAGTATAACTACTAGAAAAATATGGAGCTAAGAATGTATGGATTAAGTCGATAATTTGTACAGGACCTACCAGAAAATGCGTGGTTACTTCTCCAATTTTTCTCAGTGCTTATGGAGAATTATTAGTTATTATATGTGGCACAACGATCTAGGCCTCTGCAGCCCATTGATTAGAAATTACAAATTGAATTTCGAAATATCACCCAATTTGCATGCGCAGTACTAAAAGAGGCGTGGCAGTCCTTTCCATTTTCATTTTGAGAAGTTGCTTTAGAAAACATTCACCATGTACCAAATTTGAATTAATTTAGTGCAACCATGACATATGAAATTAAAAATATATAAATTAAATCGGCCATTAGTATGGTAGGTACCAGAAGGGTCGTGGTTAGGTGACCGATTTTGATAAATTCCACAATGTCTTTAAGTAGGGAACCTCTGGAATTTAAAAGTTTTGATATGATACCATTTCTTAAATTTTTAACAGATTTAAAATTTGTATTCCTCTAGTTGAGATCTTCAAAAAAAAAAAAAATAAAAATAAAAACATTGCTTTATGTATGTTTTATCTCTTAAACTTTAAGAGTTATTCGACTTTTAAATTATAATTTTATGTTCTTTGACCTACCTTAGTTCACTTTTTTGCTAATAGTGGAAGCAAATTTATTCGAATTTATTCTGAAATTTTAACCACAAAATTCTAAGTATAAAGAAAAGGGGAATTTTAAGAAAGGAATCGCTTAGTCAAAGGTTATTCCTAATTAAAGTTAAAAATTAAAAGAGACGATTTTTCGCCATGTTTTGCAAAAAAAAGTTCCTACTTTCTTTCATAATTATGATATAACAAAAAACTTGTTAAAAAAAAGTGTAATATATTTGTATTTTTCTGGACGATATCTTCATAACGGACATTGTAAACCAACAATTTTTGAAAATATGAATTTGTAAAGTGTAGTATGTTAGTGTAATTTCTCTAAGTGTATATTCTAGAAAGATTATCAAAACCGCTCCCAGAACAGTCAAGTATGATAAATGTAATCTCTTTGCCTCTTTATCTGTAAATAGGGCTTTTCTAGAACTACGTTTACGACAGTAAGTTATGTTTGTTGCTCTCACTCCCATTATATAGTCTATTGTTATCTCCTTCTCACTTGTTATGTAAATAAGAACATTCTAGAATTAGACTATGATAAACAACACTATACTGTAAATATGTTTGTCTTTGTTGCACCCATTATGTAAATATGTGTTCTCTCTGAAATATCGCTGCATTTTCTAGAATAAGTAATTTTAGTATAAATAGAGCAACTTTGTATGTACGTTTTGATGAATTAATAAAGTTGACGTTGATGTGGAAACACGTTCCACGATACCAAAAAAGCAAAACTTTTTGATCAGCACTTTTAATTTTCACGAGAACAAGAATTTTTTTGAATAGGACTTCTTTTTAATAGAAATATCAACTTTTAGCCACTGATATAAAAAACTGGTTTTATGGCTTGATGTGAATAATTCTGTAAAGGACATTTTTAGTTCGCCAAATACAGCGAAAGAAAAAGAACTAAGAAATCCAATTATTTGGAATTTTCAAAATTTTTTTTCTTTTTTGGGAATTATGAGATTTCTAGTAATAAACCTCTATTTATCTCTCAGTTTAGCACTCACTACCTAATTTTCTTTATAAATGCAAAATTTCATTTAAAAATATTTATAATTAAAAATTTTATAGGATTTTTTATCATTACATTTTTACGAAAACTCAGTTGAAACAGTTTCTGTCATAAAGAGCTAGTAAAGGGTGTCCCAACAAGAATGCAAGATTTAAATTTGGCGAAATTCGAAGTGTCATTGTTTGACATTTGAACAATTGTTATTGTTTGCTAGTAGAAGGTACGAGGTTAGTAAAAATGGAGCGCTACACGAATGAACAACGCATTCTCATTGAGAAATTGTTTTACCAAAAAGGGGGAAAGTTTTGCGGTTACAGTTCGCAAATTGCGATCAATTTGGGGTCACAATAATGCTCCAAAAGAATCAACTGTAAAGAGATTAATGGATAAATTTGCCAAAACTGGGTCTGTTAGTGATGTAAAGACAACAACGCGCCTTCGACCAGGTCGATCTTCATGCATACAAAGTTCAACTGACTCAGGAACTGAAGCCAGCTGACCACGGACAGCAAAGGGAGTTCGTTAATTGGGTATTGGAGAGACAACATGAAAATGCTGATTTTGCCGATAAAATCATCTTCAGTGACGAAGCCCATTTCCATCTTGATGGCTTCGTCAATAGGCAGAGTTGTCGCATTTGGGGTGAGGAAACTCCTCGAGTGATTCACGGGAAGCAAACGCATCCTTAACGTGTCACGGTGTGGTGTGGATTTTGGGCTGGAGGAATCATTGGACCTTTTTTTTTATGAAAACGAGGCATGTCAAGCGCAAACAGTTAATGGTGTTCGGTATCGTGAAATGATAACCAGTTTTTTCGTGCCTAGAATTGAAGAAATGAATGCGGAGGGCATGTGGTTTCAACAAGACGGCGCCACATGTCACACAGTCAGGGAAACAAGTCAATTGCTGCATCAGTCATTTAAATCTTGCGTTCTTGTTGGGACACCCTTTACATACCTAATGTTTGAATGAAACATCCCAATAAAAAGATAGTTTCCAATAAGACATATTTTTCATCAAAATCGCACCACCCGTTTAGAAACTACAGACTAATTTGCATTTTTTTTCAAAACCACCCACTGTGCGTCAGCACCTGAGGGGATCTGAGGACACCGTACGTGCAAACCAATAACAACACTCTCTGGCAAGGTGGACTCCTACAATATCCGAATGAAGAACTGACCGATTTGTCCTAAGAGCTAAATCATGAGAGGATATGAATTTCAAGCGAAAAAGCAATCGACCCATACAGTTTCAAGACAAGTCAAATTCATAAAAAACAACTTAGAACAATCAATTCGAAATAGCACATCACTATTTGTTTGACTGAAGTCTTTGGAAGAATAAGGAAGAGCAAACTACAATGAGAGTTATTATAGGTCTGCTCAAACAAGTGATTTTTTTACGTTCGCAACGTCGAATTGACGTTCTATCAACTGTATAGTTCTGATTTGTCTATATTGTGGACAGTGTTACAAATCGAAAAGTATTCTCTAACAAATTGTCAAAACGTAATTTGTAAAAACAATTTCGACTATACGAGATGTGTTCAAAAAAATGGTGAATTTTCAGATTTCATTGTTTGATTATTATTTTTGTATGTTGGTACACTCGTCTCGAAGATATGTTGACGGTTTTATCCATATAGCATGTTTAGTTTGTTTGTGAGAGGCATAAATAAGACAAGTATTTTGCGTGTTCGGCGATTTTCTGCTATCGAAAAAAGTGCATCAAAGAAGTTACATCAAATTTTGTGTAAAAAGTGGAATTATGTAAGTGTTCAAAGACACTTGAAATGTTAACAGTGGCATACGGTGACAGTACTCTGAGTCAAAAAAAAAAATGTTTACAAGTGGTACAAGCTTTTCACAGAAGCTCGGGAAGGTGTGAATGACGACGCTCACTCTGGACGCCCAGCACATCAACAACCGATGAAAATATTGAGGTAGTGAAGAAAATTATTATGAAAAATCGTCGAATTACAATTAGAAAAGTTGCTGACGATGTCGCCATATCGGTTGGCTCATGCCATGCAATCTTTTCGGAAATTTTGGGCATGAAGCGTGTCGCAGCGAAGTTTGTTCCAAAATCGCTGAATATTGACCAAAAACAACGTCGCATAGGCATCGCTCAAGAATTGTTGAATGACGTCAACGATGATGAGATTTGCTTAGAAGAGTGATAACTGGTGACAAATCATGGGTATACCCGTATGGTTATGACATCGAAACCAAAGCCCAATCGTTTCAATGGAAGAGTCCAGGAGAGCCAAGACCAAAAAAAGCACGCCAAGTTCGATAAAATGTCAAGGATTTGCTCACTGTTTTCTTCGATTACTACGGTTCATCAGGAGCTCTTACCATAAGGTCGTACGGTAAATAGGGAGTATTATCTTGAAGTTATGAGCCGTTTGCGTGAAGCAATATGAAAAAAACGCCTGGAATTGTGGAAAAATATGCATGACTTTTGCATCATGATAATGCACCTGTTCACTCATCTTTACTTGTGAAAGATTATTTGGCCAAAAACCCCATCATTATCATGTCTCAGTCACCGTATTCACCAGATTTGGCCCCCTACGATTTTCTCCTGTTCCCAAGTTTGAAGAGATCCATGAAAGGATGGCGTTTTGCGACGATTGGGGAGATAAAAACCGAATCTCTAAGGGAATTCAAAGACATACCTAAAAGTGCATATCAGAACTGCTTCGAGGATTGGAAAAAACCTTGGCACACGTGTATTATATCTGAGGGGACTACTTTGAAGGAGATAAAATGGAAATTGATGAATAAATAAATATTTTTTGAGAAGAATGAAAATTCACCTTATTTTTTGAACACAACTCGTATATTAATTCAGATACTTACTCTCGACAGGTTGGATCGTCCGATTTAAAGTATCCAATTTTGCCAATTTCCTCGCATATGGTATTCGCATCTCGTGGAGCTTCTGTACTTGCAGCCCCGGGCGGCGTTGGCGTTATAACACTGTTATCCGTTGCTGTAGATGTTGTGACAGTTTCCTCAGTTGCGCATTCCGTAGTTGTGGGTTCCGTAGTTGTGGGTTCCGTAGTTGTGGGTTCAGTAGTTGAGGGTTCCGTAGTTGTGGGTTCTATAGCTGTGGGTTCCGTGGTTGTGAGTTCCGTAGTTGCGGGTTCCGTAGTTGGAGGTTCCGTAGTTGTGGGTTCCGTAGTTGTGGGTTCCGTAGTTGTGGGTTCCGTAGTTGAGGGTTCCGTAGTTGTGGGTTCTATAGTTGTGGGTTCCGTAGTTGTGGGTTCCGTAGTTGTAGGTTCCGTAGTAGTGGGTTCTGTAGTTGTGGATTCTGTAGTAGTGGGCTCTTCAGTTGTAGTTGTCACGCTAGGCTTTGTCAAACATGTTGGCTGTCAATTTTTACAATTATAGTTAAAAGTTGACAATTATTTCTTGATATTTCAATTTTTACAAACCTGATTTGTAGCTGCTGGGACACAAATTTCCGATGAATAAATATTGCAAACAAATCCCTCATGACATGAGCTTATAGCTTCAATATTTGGTGTAGAAGAATCAGAACAGTAAGCAAATGAAGTTTGATCCATGCAGGTGAATACCCCATTAGAGGCCTGGCAATTGCCACAATGTTCCTCATAACAAATTGGTGTGAAATCATCGTCTGTAGAGCGACATATCTGACGGTCATTGGTACAAACACTAGACGGCGGGCAGGGGGTTATTATGCCAGTCGGTAAGGCTAGAAGAGAAATAAAGATGTGTTTTTTTTTTGCTAAGTAATGGGTTATCCATTTTCTGGTTTCAAAAGTAGAACTAAATAAAACACACATAAATCTATGATTTTGATGAAACTTTTATACTTTTATACTTGGACCTTATCATTATGTACGCAATGTTCAAAAACTTGACCGATTAATCATGTCCTTTCTGGTATCTCCCTTTCAAGTGATCGATGTAACAAACATGTTCTTTGGTTCATAACTTTCACTTAGTTGAACTATAGGTAAATTTGGAAAAATTTAGCATATTTAGCGCAAATTTAAGAGTTTGTTAAATCAGGTTCACTGAATGAAAATGAAGCGTATGGCCAAGTCCCTTCTAGCACCTCTCGTACAAAATAATTGAATTTTTCGAAATTCAATCTTTCCCCTGCAATTTTTAATTAGAAGGCCTCAGTAGCGGAGATTTTTGTTCATTATATTAATTTATAATTCTCTGTTAAACTTCAGAAAAATCGACAAAGTAACAATGTCTCTTCTGGTAGCTCCCATAAAAATGATCGATTTCGTTCATATAATGTTGTATAAAGTACCGGCCGTGGCACGATAGTATAAGCACACGAGACTTAGGTTAGGTTAGGTTAGGTCAGTGTGTCAATCTGAATAGACAAACTCACTTAGACTGTATAGTCCATTGTGATACCATCAAAACTAGAGATATCGATGCCCCTAGTTTCCCCCTTTGAACCATACCGAGCGCCTCAAAATGCTCTTAAGTCGGACAATATATATATCATCCAGATCTCCTAGGTCCATAAAGAAATAAAAGCCCAGTGTTGATCCCTGCCTGTTCGCCAGGGCGGGGCAATTGCGGAGAAGGTGTTCTATGGACTCCTCCTCCTGTTCCTCCCCACAGCTCTTGCAGAAATCGCTAGTCGTAACCCTCAATCTCACTACATGTCTTCCAATCAGGCAGCGTTCCGCCATTACGGATACAAGTAATGAGACGTCGGGACTTGATAGCGACAGCAATGTGTGTGTACGCTGTAGATCTAGGCGAGACCACATCTGTTTGGATTGATTACAGCCCCGGACAGACGCTCACCTACCAATTGCTGCTAAGTATGACCCATCTCGCAGAAGGATCTTACAAGTGGCTAGAGGCATGCTCACGGACTCCAACTCGACTGGAGTCTATAAGCTTGTTCCCAGTCTTGCCAGTTCGTCTGCCCTGCAGTTCCCTGGTATGTTCCTGTGATCCGGCACCCACATAAGATGAAATGCTGAACCATCTAGTTTAGAGATCTGAGGCATTTCAGGACTGATGTTGAGTTCGGAAAGAAAGAATCCAGGGATTTTTAATGGCAACTTGACTGTCAGAGAATATGGTAATCCCCATCGTGGTGAGGACGTTATATCTCAGCCATTCTGCCATTTTCTTAATTGCAAAAATTTCGGCCTGATAAACTCTACAGTGATCAGGTAGACTTATCGCTATACTTAGCTTTAGGGGTCTTGGAATAGACCCTGAAATCTACCTGATTATTTAATTAGTGTAAAAGTCGAAATACAGTCTTGTACCAGGAGTTCTACATTTTCACGTATCTCCATCCGATACTTCTTGTCGAACAGTGACTCAGCCAGAGTGTAGTCTATGGTGCCTCCTATATCAGGCACCAAGTTAAGGATTACACTGTGACCGTAACCACTGTTTGACCACTGTGATAGCTCTCTTAGACGATCATTCACATGATCGTGGGTTCAATCCTCGATATCATTATGTGAGCAGTGACCACGATGTGTTTGACGAGTATTTTGAGTTGTCAAAGTAAACGACAAGTATTGTAAATGCTTCTGACGTTTAAAATTGCTGTTAAATTGTAGGTCACTTTGAGTGAATCTAAGAATAGAATGCTTGTAATTTTACTGAACATGAGAAGGTCTACCATATTTCATCCATGGAATGTAAAGGAATATGGTTTTTGGGGGTTTTTGTTACTAATCTTGACTTTATATCTATGAAACAGTTGTGCTGCATTTTGTTAAATTTGCCACATCTAATGCATTTCGCGAACTAAGTTCTGAGAATGAACTAAGTACCGACAGAAAAGTGCATTGCCACAACCTTTCGGGCATCTTTCATATGAATTGCCTGATTTATGGAATTTTATTTTGTTGCCGCTATAATCCCTAAGTCGTAACCCGCAATAATTTACATATTTGTATTGCATTATAAAGCTTGGTAAATTTTCTACGGATCTCGCATAACCCATATATGGACCCATCATCGTTAACGGAGAGTATCGTCATCGCATGAACAATGAGCTGTATGCCGACATTGGCGTGGTCAAACGCACTAATATACAGCGATTGCGTTGACTGTGTTATGTTGTTCGGATGGATCCAAATGCTCCGGCGCGGAAAGTTTTCGACAACGAACTTGATGGATGGCGCAGAAGAGCGCGACTAAAACTCTGTTGGAAGAACCACACTTATGAAACTTGGTGTGACGAATTGGAGGAAAAGCGCAGACGATCGAATCGCTTGGAATTATTTCCTACGGGCGGCGTATAATAGATAAGTATGTCTATTCCAGTCGCCACCTAAGAAGAAGAAGAAGAACCCATATATTCCTATATTTCATTCATTTCATTCGATGCTTTTGTTCAATTACACTAAATTCGATATAATTTAAAACAAATCAAGACGGAAAATGGATTGGTCGATTGGTCGATTTAACAAGAAACATTTAATTTGCAAGGGGATGGCTTCAGAAAGCTATAATTTTACTTCTCTTCTTGTGCTTTAATTCGGAGCATTTTTTTTTTGTTTTGATAAAAATCTAGATATTTACGATGTACTTTTTGGCAATCCCCCTCAATTTAGCACCAATGCAGAAGACCGTTGCGTGAAGCCAGTTCACTTGACTGAAATTTTTATACTGGTGTGTTTTTACATATTCAATTTTGCTGCTGTTGCCTACAACATTCCTATTAAAGACGCCCTCTGGGGCATCTATTGCAGTTTTCAACTGATCAGCTGTTATTTCACTTCAATTTTCTTTGGACGTCAACCTACCATTGCTGCAAATAGTGAAATGATTCTCATCCAAACATGCCACATTGTTCATAGCCAAACAAACGTTGCAGACGCCCACTTTTCTGCCGGTACTTAGTTGGAATAAAGTTACAATAATCTGGAAAAATTAAAAAAATGTGTGCTTGTGAGTGATTTTTTACATAAAACAATTGTTTTTATACGCACTATATTAAAATATATTGAAAATTTATTCGATGCCACCTTCATTGTTGTTTGGGTTTGTTTGAGGATTTCTGAGTCACTTTAAATTTATATGAAATACAATTGTTGATTCACCACTGCCGGCACGAATTGTTGTCGCCACTTTCTGTCATCGCAATCTTAGACTAATGCGTCGTTGCTTCAAATTCGAAGGTTTACTGCAAGAGTCAATAAAGACAAAATCTAATAATTTCACCTCTTTGATTGAGTTTATATGATTCTCATAAAGATAAACAAATTATGTTTTATTTACACAGGGTGTCCGTCGGGAAAGTATACTACTTTGTTTGTTTATAATTTTTGATTAAATGAAATAGAATGGATCTTATATTGATAAATGTTTTATTTAATGTCGGCAATTATGTATGGAATACAGATAAATGTCCACCTCTGTTAGCCTCACAAATGCGAGTCCTTTTGAGCACATTTTTCATTACATTCTCACATATTTCACGCGGTATTTCATTAATTTCATCACGATTATTTTGTTTGAGTTGCTCAAGCGCTTCAGGTTTATTTGCATAAACCTTGCTCTTCAGATATCCCTACAAAAAGAAGTCCGGAGCTGTCAAATTAGGCGACCGTGGAGGCCAATCAACATCACCATTTCTTGAAATAACTTGTTGTGGAAAGAGGTCTCGCAGGCATTCCATTGTAATCCAGGCTGTATGCGATGTGGCACCGTCTTGTTGATACCTACCACATGTTAATCAAGCCCAAAGCATGCAGTTATAGCGTTAAAAACTTTTCAATCATATCACGATATTGCTCCCCCATTGACAGTTACCGTTACGCCGTTTTCAGTTGCAAAGATGTGAAGCCCAATCATTCCTCCTGAACAAATTGCTCACCAGACTGTCACTTTTAGTGATGCAAAGTTGACTGATGAATAATTTGTGGGATTTCCATTGCCCAGTACCGACTATTCTGTTTATTCACATATCCATTCAAATGAAAATCTGCCTTCCCGTCACTCCTTATGATTTTTTCATGAAAATCGGGCTTGTCATGGTTGAGTTGTAACATCCTATTGGCATATGTACGGCGGCGTAAATAGTCTTGTGGAAGAAGCTCTTGTGCCAACTGAATCTTAAATAGAAACAAATGCAAATTATTGTGCAAAATTGTGGCCAAAGTTGTTCTTTGAAGACCAAGCTCCTGAGCATGGCGTCGAATTGAGGTTGATGGATTGTTTTCTAACACTTTCTTGAACAGCAGTAACGTTTTCAACCGATCTTGCAGTACTTTGTGGTCCATGCTTGGCCTTATCAGCTACAGACCCTCTTTCTTCGAAATCATTCACCGCACGATAAATAGTGCGTCTGGTTGGCACATTGTTTCTCCCAAAAGTTTCACGTAAATTTCTCATCGTCACAGTAATCGGTAATTGATTTTGATAAAATGTTTTAATGATTAAAACACGTTGGTTTATTGAATAGATTTTCCACAATAAATTTGCCACGTCTCTACTGCACGACTGCCAAATATGAACTGTCAAGGCTAATGTTTACCAAAATGGCGGCAAAACAAAGTAGTATACCTTGCCGACGGACACCCTGTATTTAGCAATATTTATTTTTTTCCACGAATTTCATTGTACCCTACCTACATCACAACATGCAATAATTGTTTAACCCTTTCGGAACTGCATGTTCCACTACAAACTTTGATAATTTCATAATTTCTTTATTTGTCGTGCAATTACTTATCTAAGGTAGTTCCAAGTCGCAAAAGATATCTGTACAAAAATATAGCACATGCCACCAGTGTTTGTACATCAGCAGGCGCAGAATTTTATGAAAATAAGCCAAAATGTTGCCTCAAAAAAAAAAAAAAAAAAAAAAAAAAACGAAACGAACCGAAAAAAACGGCTAAACGTGTAAAAATGGCGGTTCGATTCGCGGCAACTACATTTTCATATGAATGCGGTTTTTAACGACATTTCCATTGCTATCGAGCAAGGATCTTCATAAAAGTGAAATTTATTTAAATTGTATTATAATAAATGGATTACCTGAAATGAAAAATCTATATCGATTATGTTTCTTTCTCTATCAAAACATAATGAAACAGATCTTTTGACTCGAAAACCTAAATCGAAGATACGAGGTGTGATCAAAAAATAACCGTTATTTTAATTATTTTTCAAAAAGTATTTATTTATTCATCAATTTCCATTTTGTTCCCTTTAAAGTAGTCCCCCTCAGATATAACACACTTGTGCCAGCGTTTCTTCTAATCCTCGAAACACTTCTAAAACGCGCTGTTTGGTATCGCCAACAGCTTCTATTTCAATTTTTCTTTTATCTCCTCAATCGTAGTACAACGCTTTCCTTTCATCGGTGTTTTCAGTTTTGGGAAGGGGAAAAAGTCCGGTAAATACGGTGGTTGAGGCATGCTTGCGGTTTCGTTTTCGGCCAAAAACTCACGCACAAGCATCGATGTGAGAACTGGCGTGTTATCATGGTGAAAAATCCATGATTCCTTTTTAAACAATTCTGTGCGTTTCTGACGAATTGCTTCATGCAAACGGCGCATAACTTCAAGGTAGTATTAATTATTGACCGTATGACCTTGCGGCAAAAATTCATGATGCACCACGCCATTGCAATCGAAGAAGACAGTGAGCAAAATCTTCACATTTGACCGAACTGAAGAGCTTTTTTCGGTATTGGTTCTTCTGGACGCTTCCATTGGGATGATTGGGCTTCGGTTTCAATGTCATAGCCATACAACCATGATTCGTCACCAGTTGTGACCTTTTTGAGGAAATCCGGATCGTCGTTGACGATGTTCAACAGCTCCTGAGCGATGTCCATGCGACGTTGTTTTTTGCTCAAAATTTAGCAATTTTGGAACAATCTTCGTTGCCGCACGTTTCATGCCTAAAACATTCGTAAAAATTGCTTGGCATGAGCCGAACGATATGCCAATTATCATTATCTTCACTGTTTCAATGTTTTCATCGGTTGTTGACGTGCTCGGTCGACCAGGACGAGCATCGTCGTTGACATCTTCTCGACATTCCTTAAACCGGTTATACCACAATTGAACTTGTGTTCTGCTCATAGTAGACTCGCCAAACGCCACAGTCAACATTATAAATGTTCCTGCACATTTAATTTAATTTTTTACACAAAACTTAATACAGTTTCTTTGATCGATCATTTTTTCGAATAGTAAAAAATCGAAGAGCACATCAAAACACGACTAACCTTTTTATCTGTTAAAAACAAACAAACTGACAATCCAAAATGGCTGATATTGTCAACATATATAACAGAGATGTGTACCAACATAACAGAAGAAAAATGCGAAAATCGAATATACGTAACTCACGAAATTTAAAAATAAAGTTTATTATTGGATCACACCTCGTATGTCATCATTACGTTAGAACAGAGTGACCAAAAAGAACTGATTATTCACCAGGAAAGCAAAACATTTCAAATAAATCATTAACTGATTCAAATGACGTTCTTCTTCCGCCATTGCACATAAAATTGGGCCTTTTTAAGAACTTTGTCAAGGCTTTGGACAAAGATGGTGCAACATTTAAATACAGGGTGGGCCATAAGGGTGTTGACGGTTTAAATATTCAATTAAAAAAAAAACTACGAAACGTAAAAAAAATATATTTGTATTTTTAAAAAGTAGAAGCATGGGAATTTTTAAGACTTAAAATTAATGTTGTCCAAATGGCTTCCCTCGGCTGCTTGACACTCTTGGAACCGAAGTCGCAAATTTTGGAAAACTCGTTGAAAAGTTGTTCTCGGTGTTTTGTTACTTTCCTGAATAATGTTTCTCTTCAACTGCTCTAAATTGGTCGGATTATTCTCGTAGACTACCGATTTGAGGTAGCCCCATAGAAAATAATCGCATGGAGAGAGATCGAGGCTACGTGGGGGCCATTCAATATCCCCCCTTTTCGAAATGAGTTTTCCAGGAAAAACATTTTTCAGCAGCTCTATGGATACCCTAGCCGTATGACATGTGGCCCCATTCTGTTAAAACCACATCCTCGAGGTATTGCCTTGAAGTTCTTGCAAAGCTGGCACCAAAAAGTCTGCTAGCATGTTGCAATAATTGTTCGCTCTAACCGTCATCGCATGCCCTCTTTCGTCCTCAAAAAATTATGGTCCAATAATACCGGTTGACGTTATCCCAGCCCACACGACAAGCTTAGGGCTGTGAAGTGGACGTTCATGCAAGCGTCGGGGATTAGTCTCGGACCAGAACCGACAAT
>JAHXMU010026008.1:0-12733 GCA_019455685.1 Philornis downsi | reverse complement strand
TTTATTTACTCCGCATTCAAACTCCTTAAAATGAATAATGTCAGGCTGGAAATTAGGAGCAAAATTTTGCTTGCAAACAGTACTAGTAGTAGTACTATTAATGTACAATAGGTGGCATGAGAGTAAGATATACATAAAAAGATATGTGTACAGAAGAGCAGTAAGTTGCAACTACTACAAAATATTTTTGTATTGTATGAGAGGTTAAGCAGTGCTGTTTACATTCGTGAAGTTTGCAGCTATTTTTGTTTTGTAGCTACCTTGAGAAGTTTTTATAAAAAGACAATTCTCTTACATTCCATGAAAATGGCATAAGAGAGCTTCCCACATTCATTAAGCTAGCGCGCATTGTTCTTTTAGACTCATCAGTGTTTGTTAGCACATTAAGATGAGCGATGAAATGAATATGGTTATGTCGGACTTAGTTTATATACTCAAAGAGAAGGCCGTACTAAATTTGGGTCGAAAATTTACTCTTTTTTTGAGTGTATGCACGGGTCTTATAGTGGGTTATCCATTTTTCAGTTTCAAAAGTTAAATAAAACACACATAAAGCTCTAATTTAGATATAACTTTTATTTCATTATAATGCTTGGACCTGGATTGGTTGCAGCAGTGGATCCTTTTAAGGTAGTTTTCGACCACTTTTTCCCACATTTCGAGCGATAACTCGACGAATGTTGGTTTTCAAATGCTCCAACATTTGGGGGTTATCCGTGAAAACACCGTGTTTGACGTAGCCACGTAAAAGAAGTGAAAGTAAAAGTCACTAAAACGTGAATTTACGCAAATTGCTCATGCAATAAAGCCAAAACCGGTCGTGTTGTGTGGCTCGTAGCACCGTCTTTTTGAAACCATATATCGTCCAGTTCATAATCTTAAATTTCAGGCCAAGAAAGGTCGTTTATCATACGGCCATAGCGCTTTAAATCGACGACAACGATTCCGCGGAATATCCGCCACCCTTTCAATAACAGAGGCGATATTGTGGGCAGTGCGTACATTGCGGTAATGCACAGGCCTAATCACATCTGTATCGCTTCCAGCCTCTTCAAATTTCTATATAATCTTGCCAATTCCTTGCACAGTAGATCGATTATGACCACAACATAGGTATACCCTGTAGTGCACGGAAAGTGCCCACGTTTGAATCACCACTTTTGTAGTAAGTTTTAGCTATTTTTACGCGTTCTTCGGTTGCCAAACGATCCATATTCGTAAATGGCAAACCTTTCACTAAATAAGTAACACTTCAGATAATAGGTATTTAACAGCTGATAGCCCTGCCGGACCGATACCTTATTAGCAAACCTTTAGAACATCAATGCTTTCACAGACGCTATAAAAACTATACGAGCGGTCTTTACATAGCCCTAGTAGTCGAGTCCACATATTTCTCCCTACAATTCTTATGCAAACTATATGATTATATTGCATTATGTCCCACATATATTAGATCTTAAACAATTCTTTAAATTGCATTCCTACAAAACCTTGGCAACCTCTTCATACTTACATAAATGCCACTTTTAATTTGCCGCAATATCCCAGCTAATCTACCGCGCTCCATAATCGATGCCATTTCTTAGATATTTAGCTCCTACCTCCAGCCATTTGATGGACTATTAATGCTCCATCATCAGCCAGTCAGCATTGCCTGATTGCTGCCACACAATCACTGTTGCCATTTCGCAAAATAATTCAAAAAATTTATTACTGGTAATCAATACCTCAAGCGAAACGTTGCAAATTGCAAACAATCGCGCTAAATGTCAATCAAATGTGCATAGAGGAATTCATCAAGCCGAAAGGTAGCGTGGTGGTGGTGGGTTGAAAGGTAAGACGGTGCTGTGCAACTGAGCAACAATAGACACAATTTGCTGCTGCAACATTTCAATTCAGTTGCATGGTAGGCATGAAGTGACTGGAGTGCCGCGATGGCAATTTGGCGTAACAATAAAAAAAACCCCTTCATCCAACAATTTATCCGTCAACAAGAAAATGAAAACGCTGCAACCAGCAACGACAACAGCAACAACAACTTTGATGTCAAATAAACAAAAACGAACAAAAAAAACACAAAAAAAAAATTTCAAAATCATTTTCTGTTTTCAAAACTAAGTTTTGTATTACTTAACCCCAAAATTGCCGCAGAATAAAAGCTTTACTTCAAAATACGCTTCACACAAAACAAATGAGTATTTTTGGTCTCAATGCAACTGTGTGTATGTGTGTGTGTGTGTGTGTGTGTGAGTAAGTAAGTGAATGAGTGAACGAGTATGACCGCGTTTAAAGCTAAGTGGCTGTGGAAAAGTTTGTGTGCCGCATAAGGCGGATGGTGTAACAAGTGGGAAACTACAGAGGCGAATACTTATGAAACTTTAATGCTTGATATGTAAAGAATATTTTGTTCGTCGGAACAGAAAACATAAAATTTACAGAGAACTAAGAATTTGTGGGAACTAATAATCGTTTCGTCAAAACGATTATTTGCTAAAAAGCCTAAAAGTTGTCAAAGTTTGATGGGGCAGAGAAAAACTTAAAAAGAATGAACTTTTATAGATTTTTCTAGTCCCAACATTTCGAACGAATGTGAAGGCGGCCATGTAAAAAATAATTATTGTAAAATCGCTTCAGAAAGGCAAAATATTACTCTCTCAGGTCCCATAAACGGTAGAACTTAAGGATATGCATCTTGAACGTTCAAACGTGTAGTGAATGATTTCAAAGAAAGAGAATCTGTAGCTGATAAGGCCAAGCATGCGACTGAAAACATTACTGCTGCTCAAAAAAATGTTCAAAACAATCCATCAACCTCAATTAATCGCCGTGCTCAGTAGCTTGGTCTTCAAGGAACAACTTTGGCCACAATTTTGCACAAGGATTTGCATTTGTTTCCATTTAACACTCAGTTGACATAAGAGCTTCTTCCACAAGACCATTTACGCCGCCATACATATGCCAATAGGATGTTACAGCTCGCCCATGTCAACCCCGATTTTCATGAAAAAATCATAATGAGTGACGAGGCACATTTTCATTTGAATGAATACGAGTATGTGAATAAACAGAATAGTCGGTTCTGGGCAATGGAAAGCTCTAAAATTATACATCAGTGACCTTTGCATCCATTAAAAGTGACAGTTTGGTGTGCAATTTGGTCTGAAGGAATCATTGGATCTCACTTCTTTGAAACTGAAAACGGCGTAACGATAACTGTCAATGGGGAGGGATATCGTGATATGACTGAAAACTTTTTAACGCCACAACTGCATGCTTTGGGCTTGATTCACATGAGGTATCAACAAGACGGTGCCACATCGCATACAGCCAGGATTACAATGGAATTACTGCGAGACCTCTTTCCACAACAAGTTGTTTCAAGAAATAGTGATGTTGATTGGCCTCCACGGTCGCCTGATTTGACTGTTCCGGACTTCTTTTTGTGAGGATATCTGAAAAGCAAGGTTTATTCAAACAAACCAGAAACGCTTGGGCAACTCAAACAAAATATTCGTGATGAAATTAATAAAACACCGCGTGAAATGTGTGAGAATGTAATGAAAAATGCGCTTAAAAGGGCTGGCATTTGTGAGGCGAACAGAGGCGATCATTTATTTGATGTTGTATTTCATACATAATTTCCGACATTAAATAAAACATTTATCAATATAAGATCCATTCTCCTTCATGTAATCAAAAATTATAAACAAAGTAGTATACCTTACCGACGCACAGTGGGATTGCTTCATACATTTTTGTGCAATAAATATAAGGAGTTGTCGTAGAGTCTTGAAATTCGGCATAGAGCGTTTTATGACGTAGAGTAGCAAAAATATAAAGTTTCATCCAAATCGACCACGCCCATCGGCCACCGCCCATACAACTAAAAATTAAATTTTCGTATACATTTTTTTCTGTTAGGTAGAAATTCTTGTAACTTGGCATGGATCATCTGTAGTACGAAAACAAAATTTTTGAAAAGTTCCATCTAAATCGACCACGCCCATCGCCTATATTATGCACCATATACGTGTTTTGTCCTTATTTCTTTGCTTAATTTGTAGCGTAATTTCTTGTGACTTTTTTCATAAAATTTATAACTTTGTTCAGCAGTATAAAATATTATAAGGATTTTTTTCTATAAATCGCAATAATATACTCCTTTCCTTCATTTTATTGCAGTCAGAGCGTGGAGGTCGCCGGAGCTAACCTTTTTTTCATCCAAGGAAAACTTAACACTGAAATTTCTAGGGCTTTTTTTTTAATTTAAATAGTTTCGAAACTATTTATGCTATCCAGTTGTCTTTTTTTCTTAAAGAATCACAAAATACCATATTTTTAGAACATCATGACATAAAATAGTTAAACGAACAACAAATATGCATATACAGGCCCTCAAGTTGCATTAAAATCTTAGTCGTTTTGCGCTTTACTTCTCCCAAGCATTTTTAAGTAATTATTTTGCGATAAAAAATTATTTTTTTCAAAAAAGCAATGATGAATTTCTCTTAACTAAACAATTCCGTACAAAATTGCATTATTACATTTTTAACATTTTACAGTCGAAAAATAGACTTTTTGCACTTAGAATCTCACTGTGCGACGGACACCATATGTATATCTGCGTTGCCAAGGAGAAACGATTTATATGGAGTAACGACAAAACCGAGTTTATTCCTTATTATTGCTGTTCATATTAAGACAAGTATTCGCCTCTAATTCTCAAACGAAAATTGTGTGTAATTCATAAATTACACCTATTTTTTAAAATAACGATTTTTGCGAAATCACATAATATCTGTAAAAATTTATTTTAAATTTAAGCAAAAATGTGTTTTATGTTTATATGTTTAAGGCACTTGTTATCGTCTAGGCATTGTTTCCAAATTCTTTATATTACAGGTGTTAAACAAATTTTCATGACAGCGATTTCCAAAAATAGAAAACCGCTCAAAATCATTTAAAAACAACAAATTAGTATTTAAATCGTTTTTCTTTGTAAGAAGAGATATTAATTATGAGCTGTATACCGATGATGAACTTGGTTTCCCAAATTTTGTCTAAATTGGGCGTGACGAATGGAAGAAGGAGAATAGAGAGCCAAAGCGCCTGAAATTCGTGCGGGGTATAATACAAAAAACTCCATTTTCTATTCTATAGAGCGGTGCATAAGGAACGTTAAGATTTGATAAGTGAATACATATTTTTCTTAAGTCTTTTTTTCATCTCTTTACAGAATTAAATAAATAATACTTGGGAAACTTATGATGGATAGGCTCAGCACAGAACAAAGAACCAAAGTTGTTCAATTTTACTTTGAAAGTCAGTATTCGATTATTCAGATCATATCGAAGTTTCTTTCATGTTTGAAATGCTCATAGCGGTCCAACAATTTACCGATTTGTTCAGTGTTTTGGGCAACAAGGAGCTGTCTGTGATCTTCCGTGTGCTGGAAGACCTCGTGCAGTGCGAAATGAAGTGACCATTGCTCGAGTTCAAGCAAGTATTGAGGAAAATCCTGAAACTTCCACCAGACGACGTTCTCAGCAATTAGAGATGCCTCGGCGGTATTTGCAAAGAATTTTACATATGTTATTTCTTTTCCCATGTAAGATACAATTTGTTCACGAGTTAAAATCAAATGATGCACAAGAACGCATTCACTATAGTCGCCGTTAACGTTACTTATGCGCCACCCTATAGTAAGCAAGTGCCAATCTGCTGAAGCCGTAAAAGAGATAATTTTTTTCCTAAACTTTAGTCTAAGCTGGTGATTGGTTGAGCTAAACAAGTCATTTAGTAAACCTCAGAAGCAGAAACACAGATTAATCACATCATAATCTACTTTTCACCTAATAATTATAGTTCAAATGATTGATTAAGCTAAAATTATGTTAGCTTTAATATATTACTTTCTGTGGAGCACCGTGTAACTGATGAATCTGGGGTAATTTTAATTCCCTCTCACAGTATTGTCTTCATTTAATATCTACACTTTGTTATAAAGGGTGTCCCAACAAGAATGCAAGATTTAACTGACTAATGCAGCAATTGAATTGTTTCTCTGGCTGTATGACATGTGGCGCCGTCTTGTTGAAACCACATGCCCTCCACATACATTTCTTCAATTCTAAACACGAAAAAACTGGTTATCATTTCACGATACCGAATGATGCAAATCTTTGATGAAGATGCAAATCTTTCGTCAAAATTCGCTGCATAGTGGATTTGGAAACACCAATTTGCTAAGCTCGGTGTTGAATTCAGATGGATGGAGTTTGAGCGACATCATGACGTACTGCTGCGACATTTTCGGTCGATTGACCTGGTCGAAGGCGCGTTGTTGTCTTTACATCACTAATAGACCCAGTTTTGGCAAATTTATCCATTAATCTCCTTACAGTTGATTCTTTTGGAGCATTATTGTGACCCCAAATTGATCGCAATTTGCGAACTGTAACCGCAAAATTTTCACCATTTTGGTAAAACAATTTCACAATGAGAATGCGTTGTTCATTCGTGTAGCGCTCCATTTTTACTAACCTCGTACCTTCTACTAGCAAACAATAGCAATTGTTCAAATGTCAAACAATGACACTTCGAATGGCGCCAAATTTAAATCTTGTTGGGACACCCTTTATATATGCATTACAAAACATTTCCTTAATTTGAACGACAAGAAATGGAAATGGAAGAACGCGTAAAAATAGATGAAACTCACCATAAAAGTGGTGTTTCAAACGTGGGCACTTTTCGTGCCTTACGGGGTGATTATGACCATCATAATCGACCCGCTGTGCAAGGAATTGGCAAGATTATAAAAAAAAAATTAAAGAGACTGGAGGCGTTAGGCCTGTGCATTATCGCAATGCATGTGCTGGCGAAAATATCGCTTCTGTTAGTGGAAATGGAGCGGATAATCCGAATTTCAATTAAGAGCGCTATGGCCGTATGATAACCGATTTTTTTGGCCAGCAATTTAAGACTGAACTGGACGATTTCTGATTTCAACAAGACGCCACACATTTGTGATTTCATAAGCCACACAACACGACTTTATTGCATGAGAAGTTTACTAAAAGTTTACCAAGTTCATGCAATACTATTGGACATTTTTTTTTTTTTGGGAGGGGGGACTACGTTAAAGGCCGTTTACGCAGATAATACCCAAAACGTTTTAGCATTTCAAAAACCAATATTCGTCAAGTTATCGCTGTGATACCGACCGAAATGTTCGAAAAAGTGGCCGAAAACTATCTCAACTAATCTAGAGGCGGCTATTTAAAAGACATTATGTTTCGTACCTAATGGCAGGGTTCAAACATTATAATTGAACAAATGCTGGTGATTCTAATCGATCTTCAGCGAAGTTGTGGTTGTTATGATGTGGACTGTATATCCATAGGTCGCTGGTTCAAATCCGGCTCGAAGGACCATGAACATTTGTGCTAAGGGGACAAGGGTCGATTGGTGTTAGCGTTTGGAGAGAGTTTGATGTTAGCGGTTGACGTGGATTGCAATCGATCTTTAGCGAAGTTGTGGTTTTTATGATGTAGGCTGTATATCCATAGGTCGCTGGTTCAAATCGGGCTCGAAGGACCATGAACAAACGTTGGCGTTTGTGCTAAAGGGGCAAGGGTCGATTGGTGTTAGCGTTTGGAGAGAGTTTGATGTTAGCGGTTGACGCTAACGCTGGATTCCAATCGATCTTTAGCGAAGTTGTGGTTGTTATGTTGTGGTCTGTGTCTTTTTTAGCCTTAGATTCTTGTAATTTCTCATACAACGTGAAATTGTATTAGGATTTAGGTAGGCAGAGAAAACCAGAGATTAAACCCAAAAGGATTAGAAATAGTGAAGAGATCTATGATGTGATGCAAAGAAGTGCCGTTTTTGGCATACTAACCTAACTTGTCACTTTACAATTTATCTTTTTGCAAATCATTGTATTAATTAATTCACAATAGGTAACAAGTAAATTTTATAGCATAGTTAAACAAAAGCAATTCACGATTGAATATGTCCTGTACATTGATTATGAATTCAAATTAAGTATATTTCGGAAGTACAAATTGAGTATTAACAAATTTAATTTTAAATTATTATAAGTAAGTATAAACGATCTAAGTTTATACAATAATGAAATAAAAATTTTATCGAAATCATAGCTTTATATATGTTTTATTTAGCTTTGCTTTTGAAAGCGACAAAATTGAAAATGTTGAACATAGTTAATCCTTCCTTCCCATGAAGGAATGAATTGAATTTTGTAAAGTAAATTAAATTAGGAATTATGGATTATAAATTGAATTGAAAAATAAATTTGATAAAGTAAAGTAAATCACGAATTCTAAATTACGAATTAAATTGAATTTTTGAATTGAATTACATTTAATTAAATTGTATTGTTTTGAATTAAAGTTGCTTATATGTATGTATCAAGTTACACTGAATTAAGTTGAGTCGCTTGTATCAAACAATTTGTAAATATTATAAGTTGTAAAAATTAACTATTCTATTTGCTTGTGTAAAGACCACTTCAAACAACTATGTAACTATAAAAATCCATGTAACTATAAAAATAGCCATATGGCGACCCAGCGGGGTACTGAGGGCTCCTGGTTGAAATCAGCTCCTGGTTGCTTGTACTTTTTTTCCGTCAGCCGCCAACCGGACCACTACGCCACACAGTGGGATTGCTTCATACATTTTTGTGCAATAAATATAAGGAGTTGTCGTATAGTCTTGAAATTCGGCATAGAGCGTTTTATGACGTAGAGTAGCAAAAATATAAAGTTTCATCCAAATCGACCAGGCCTATCGGCCACCGCCCATACAACTAAAAATTAAATTTTCGTATACATTTTTTTCTGTTTGATAGAAATTCTTGTAATTTGGCATGGATCATCTGTACTACGAAAACAAAATTTTTGGAAAGTTCCATCTAAATCGGCCACGCCTACCGCCCACCATAAACTTGATGCGAGCGTGCAACGAGGAAATCCCCAATTTGAGGGCATCGGTGTCAATTGGTCGTGCTGCAACTACGTCTAAGTTGTTCATTTGTGTTGGTTTTGCTTTACAAATCTAGCAAACGGCTGCTGACGAGGTTTTCGTAAGTAAAAGTATTCACAATATACGTGTTTTGTCTTTATTTCTTTGCTTAATTTGTAGCGTAATTTCTTGTGACTTTTTTCATAAAATTTATAACTTTGTTCAGCAGTATAAAATATGATAAGGATTTTTTTCTATAAATCGCAATAATATACTCCCTTCCTTCATTTTATTGTAGTCAAAGCATGGAGGTAGCCGGAGTAAACCTTTTTTTCATCCAAGGAAAACTTAGAACACTGAAATTTCTAGGGCTTTTTTTTAATTTTAAATAGTTTCAAAACTATTTATGCTGTCCAGTTGTCTTTTTTTCTTAAAGAATAACAAAATACCATATTTTTAAAACATCATGACATAAAATAGTTAAACGAACAACAAATATGCATATACAGGCCCTCAAGTTGCATTAAAATCTTAGTCGTTTTGCGCTTTACTTCTCCCAAGCATTTTTAAGTAATTATATTGCGATAAAAAATTATTTTTTTCAAAAAAGCAATGATGAATTTCTCTTAACTAAACAATTCCGTACAAAATTGCATCATTACATTTTTAATATTTTACAGTCGAAAAATAGACTTTTTGAACTTAGAATCTCACTGTGCGCCAGCCGCCCTCAACATACGAATAAAACCCGATAATAATCGATGTGTTTCCTCTCCTCCATTACGAAACCCCCTCGCAAGTATACACATTCCGTTAAGAATGTTAGTTTTTCCACAAAACCTCCAATTTCTCTCTCTCAAATTAAATCTTCAGACCAAATCTGACAGATTTACACACTAGCATTTGTATCGATATTTGCATTTTACACATAATTCGTTACAAAAATCATCGTTTGTATTGTTTAATATGGAGGGAATGATGCAAATAATTTTTAACTTTTAGAAAAAATTCAACGAATATATTTCAAATTTCGAATTTTCCGACCCGATCACACCACAACGACAATTAACGAAATTGTGGCAAAAATGCGATGTAGGCAAACCTTAATGCAACTGCAACCAACTACCATCATAAGATTTTTTGTAGATTTACCACTCGCGTAATCGCAATGCAACATTATGTTGGTCTTAGTGTTGGCGATAATGGTGGCATGTAGTAGTGATGTTTCAGTGATGTTGGTAGTAATTCCATTCATACAACATAATTGTACTACCAAATTGTAAAGTTTTCAGTTTGCAGTTGCTGTTGCTGTTGTTGTCAGCCAAATAAGTAGGTCGTCATGCGTCACAGAAACAATGGCAGCAGCCAGAAAGGAAAAAAATATGGACGAAAAAAACGAAACGAAAATTGTAAAGCAAATAAGAACGTTTTCATATTAAAATAAACGAATGAAAGATGGACGGACGGCCGAACAGACGGACGGACAGATGGATGGGCAGATGAATAAAGTAAATCATAGTTATCAACTTCTGCTCACAACAATACTACGTTCTACGTATGTATGTCTGAGAGCAGCACTGCTACGTGCAACGTGTTGCATAGTCTTTCATGTCGTTATTTTTGTTTTCTGTTTCTTATTTTACATTTATTTTTTTTTTTATTATTTGCCGTTGATCATATTGGCCAAGTTAAATAAAGTATGAAATGACTGTCTGATGGCAACGTTGATGGCGATGGCGATGGTGCCGATCCAAATGTAACACTTTGAACACACAATGATTGCCATAGTTATTGATTAAATTAATTACTGGTTTTTGGTTAATAAAAGAAATCCACAACCACTGCGAGTAAAATATTGTGTGTGTGTCTGTGTGGTATTAAGATCTACTCCGATTTCACGCATTTGTACCAGAAACCCAGATTTGGTTATTTTTTTTTCTTTTAGAATTTGTAAGAATTTGGAACATTTGGAGGTGTTGTAGCTATTGTAGTTGTTGTTGCTGCTGCCACGGTAAACGAGGTCACATTAGAGTGGGAAAACAATTTTACAATGATGTCAGATTGAATTTTGAATTTTGGAAATATGCAAATGGAGTGGAGAATAATTTATAGTTTAGTACCATTAAATTAGGAGCTGTGTGGGGATGAAGAGGAGGAGGAGTCCATAGAACACCTTCTCTACAATTGTCCCGCTCTGGCGAACAGGCGGGGATCAACACCGGACTCTTATTTCTCTAGGGACCTAGGAGATCTCGACAAAATAGATATTGTTCGACTTAAAAGCTTTTCGGGACGCTCAGGGTGGTTCAACGGAAGAAACTAAGGATAGCCACATCTCTAGTTTCCATTGGTATCACAATGGACTATGTAGTCTAACTGAGTCTGTCTATTCAAACTGCCACATGGACCAAACCCTAACCTAACTCGTCGTCCCATCATTGGAATCGCGTGCTTAGAATCTCCTGTATGAAGGCGATATCCGTCCTATACGAGGTGTATTAAAAAAAAAACGGGTTTTTTCAAATTTCGTGAGTTATGTATATTCGATTTTTGCATTTTTTTCCTGTTATGTTATCAGCCATTTTGGATTGTCAGATTGTTTTTGACAGATAAAAAGAAACTGTATTAAGTTTTGTGTAAAAAACATGAAATTAAATGTGCCAGGACAATTGAAATGTTGACTGTGGCGTTTGGCGAGTCTACTGTGAGCAGAACACAACTTCAATTGTGGTATAACCGGTTTAAGGAAGGCCGAGAAGATGTCAATGACGATGCTCGTCCTGGTCGCCCGAGCACGTCAACAACCGATGAAAACATTGAAGCAGTAAAGAAAATGATTTTGGATAATCGTCGAATCACTATTAGAGAGGTTGCTGATGATGTTGGCATATCGTTCGGCATATGCCAAGCAATTTTTACGGATGTTCTAGGCATGAAACGTGCGGCAACGAAGATTGTTCCAAAATTGCTAAATTTTGAGCAAAAACTACGTCGCATGGACATCGCTCTGGAGCTGTTGAACGTCGTCAACGACGATTCGGATTTCCTCAAAAAGGTCATAACTAGTGACGAATCATCGCTGTATGGCTATGACATTGAAACCAAAGCCCAATCATCCCAATGGAAGCGTCCAGCCAAGACCGAAAAAAGCACATCAAGTTCGGTTAAATGTGAAGGTTTTGCTTACTGTTTTCTTCGATTGTAATGGCGTGTTGCATCATGAATTCTTGCCACAAGGTCGTACGGTCAATAAGGAATACCACCTTGAAGTTATGCGCCGTTTGCTCGAAGCAATTCGTCAGAAACGCACAGAATTGTGGAAAAACCAATCATGGATTTTGCACCATGATAACGCACCAGCTCACACATCGATGCTGTGTGAGTTTTTGACCAAAAATAAATCCGCAATCATGCCTCAACAACCTTATTCACCGGACTTGGTCCCCGCTGACTTTTTCCTCTTCCCAAAACTGAAGACACCGATGAAAGGAAAGTGTTTTGCTACGATTGAGGAGATAAAAGAAAAATCGAAACAGGAGCTGTTGGCGATATTAAAAAGCGCGTTTCAGAAGTGTTTCGAGGATTGGAAAAAATGCTGGCACAAGTGTATTATATCTGAGGGGGACAAGATAGTTATTGGTGAATAAATATATACTTTTTGCAAAAATTTAAAATAACGGTTATTTTTTGATCATACCTCGTATATGCTGGGGACATCTGCCAACCAGATAAAGGAAAT
>JAHXMU010026007.1:0-11636 GCA_019455685.1 Philornis downsi | reverse complement strand
ACCCCGCGCCGCGCGTTACCGAGAAATTGAAGAATTAAATCGCCAACGCTCATATGGCCCACCCCGTATAAAAAAAAAACATATACATATATATGTATGTAATTTTGAATAAATTAAAAATCATAATATAATATTTTAGAGAACAAAATAAATTATAGAATTCTTTCAAGTAAATATAATTTAATTTTCAATTTAAATTCTGATATTCTGGCAATTTGCCTAAGATCATGTGGTAATTCATTAAATACATGAGACCCAGCGTAGTCTACTTTTTGCTTTGTCAGCTCAAGTCTACATCTTCAAGGTACTAAGTTTAGACGCTGACGTGTATTTACTTGGGATTGGACAAAATGTTGGTGAAATGTTATAAATTCATTACCAAAATGATCCTCAGATTTGAGTACAATCAAACAAAGGTTTTGCTTATATATTTCTTTTACGGAAAACACTTTTAGCATAATTCTTAAACAAAACTATGGTAGGAAACTCTATTGGCAAGTTGTAAACAATTTTTAATGCTTTATTTTGTGCACTTTGCAAAGATTTCACACAAATACAATTTTTAGCAGCATATACTATTGGTATATACACCAGATGACAATGGATTAAAGCATAATATAATCGAAGTTTGGTTTCTGTTGACAATTTATTTTTAAACTTCCTTAAACTTCCTTAGAATTCCAGTCGCTGACGAAATTTTTGTTTTCAGCATTTCAATATGTATGTCCCAGGAAAGGTTGTAAGAAAAATGAATGTCAAGATATTTAACAAACTTTGACTCAGTTACAGTTTCGCCATTTATACAAACTGGCATCTCTGGTTCTCCTTTTATTAAATATGGTCGGAATCGCACAAGCGTTGTCTTAGTACCATTTATGTATAATTTGTTAAGTCGAGCATATTCAAATAAAATTGAGGCATCATATTCAATCTGCGTTTTCAACACTACCGGATGTTAATAATTGTAAAAAAGGCATATGTTATCAGCAACTATGAACATCTTTCCATAAAAACGTATATTTTTCAAATCATTAATATATATTTTAAAAAAACTTACACAAAAAAAAAAATATTACTTATGAAGCATTTAATGTCTCATTCAAATATATTCATTTCGCTTATTTGTAAAGTCTTTAAAGTCCTAATTCCAAATCCTTTGGTCAAAATTAAGTAAGTGCCAAAAATTAAGTGCCAAAATTTTGCTCTAACCCTGTGAAAGTGCGCATTGAAAAGATGATACTTTAATATTTCCATACTCGCATAGAAACATACATTTTAAGAACTAAATATTGTTCTCCCATAGTTACTTCATAAAAGACAGGAAACTCCATCAAAGCATTCACCAGAAACGAACACAGAAATGCATTTTAGAAACATATATTTTAAGAAAATTTTTTATCTCTCATAATTATTAAAAAAAAAAAAAAAAAAAAAAAGACTGGAAACACTATCAAAGGGCAAAGAATTCTCCAGAAATGAACATAGAAATGTATTTTACAGACAAAAAACTAAAAAATGTTGAATTTTTTGTTATTTCCTGAATTTTCGCAAATTTTTCAATAATTTACATCTGTAAAAATTGAGTTTTTGAAAACATGACAGCATCGTCTCTACGTACAAATTGGCATTGCATTACAATGACAACTATAACGTCACTTTGACATGCTCTGACGCCATGTACAAGATATCCGACCCGTTTCCCCCCAATCCAGTTTCATATTTATGCATGATTTCGTTGAAACCCGTAAACAATCATCATATCATATCATATCAAATAATTTCTCAATAGTATGGAGGCAGCTCTATGATATGCAAGATATTACTTCAACACAATAGTCAATATTAGGCATGAACAAAGCGGAAGATGATTGCCTATTGTCTTAGATGAACTAACAATAAGTAAGTGTATTATAACGCAATAATTCGTTTAACATTTATAAATTCGTAAAATTTGTATTTAACACATTAAGTCAACTGCCGCTGAAAAAGAGTTGTATAAGAAGGGGGATACAACATTTAAATGTTATCAGGCATTTGGATCGATATGTCATAACATATAGCCCAAGATACCAATTCAGTGTGATGTACCGTCTGGAAAAACTAGTATCATCTTAACAGACGTTCAGCTTAGTAATCTAGCTTCACGGCAACTTTTTATAGCATGGTAACGCAGTTTCAAATATCCTGATATTCCTTAGTAGTTTTCAACTTCTGCCATAGGGTCAAAGAAGGTGCTCATTCTCAATAAATAAACGTCTATAGGTTCACGGATCTCCCAAGACCCAAATCCTTGGATAAAACAAGAATTTCAGCAAATACTGTAAATATTGAGATAAAAAAGTTTGGGAATAGTTTTAGATGACAAACTAAGCTTTAACTATCATGTGGATAATGTAGTCCGGTGTTTAAATTATTTACTGTGAAGTTTTTATAATACTGATTTAGTGTTGTCCAGATCGATTAAGGAGAAATTGGTTCATGCTTATATCATGCATAGTATTCTACATTGTTTAGAGTTTTATAGTGGCACTAATAAACAAAATATGAAGAAAATTCAGATGGCGTTTAATAGAGTTATGAGATATTTGTATTCACTGAGGCGTTGTGTTCATATAACACCCTATGTTAAGCGTTTCTTGGGTTGTAGTTTTAAAAATTATATAGATTTTAGGTCTTTGTTGTTATTTTTTAAAGTTGTTCGATTGTGTAGTCCTCAATTTCTTTTTAATTCATTTAATTTCTCACATTCCACTCGTAATAAGCAGCTTCTTATTCCTAAAATAACCACACTCATGAGTCGTGCTTTTGTAGTAAGAGTAGCTCAAATTTACAATTTACTACCAAGCTATTTAAAAAGCTTTTAATTATGTTCTGATTCTTTCAAAAGGCACATTCTACAACATTTTCAAACTTTACTGTAAAATTTTGTTTTCAATTAAACTGTGAACAGCCTTTATTACATACCGATTATCTTATATTTCAAGATTATATTCCGATTAACTTCTAACTTTTGAATTAGTCTTTTCTTCATACTTTTTTGTCTTTAATGATGATAATTTCATATTATATTTTTATACATTTTATATTTAATTTTTATTACGTGTTTTTTAACTTATTATATTCAGCAGATGATCAATCTAATAGATGAATTGTTGCATATTGTAATTTATTTATAATTCGCCGGAAGGCTTTAAATTACAAGCCAGAAATAAATAAATAAATAAAAAAAATGTCAACATTTATATCCTGTAACAGAATTGGGACAAGTTATCACCCCAATACTCAGCTTCTATTGGAGGGTGATAACAGACTTCCGCTTGACGATCGATACTCATCAAGAGAGTTGTCATTCAGCACTAGCTAATGATGAACGTTGTACCGTTTTTACTGACTAGATGACGATTTGAAATTCGTGGCAATTATTGAGCACTTTCTCATCGAAATAAAGTCAAACACTTCAAGCTGCCAAAATATATCAACTGCCTGCCCGTAGCCTCTTGCTAATACACGTTAATATGCTGATACTACACTGAACTCAGATTATATCTGGCATCATGATCACTCCCGAGAGGATAAGCGGCTGTGCAGGGGCTGGGGGAAGCAAAAACAGCAAAAACGCAAATGATATGGCTTTATGAAATACATAGGCGATTCTCTATATTCCATACCGCCACATAAAGGTTTCACAGATAGAGAGAAAAGTTATTCTCAAGGCGCAAAGAACTTTATCCCCGCTAGATAATTTCCAAATTTTAGATTAAACTTGCTGCCTAATGCAGGATATCTAACAGGGAGGCTTACTGCTCCCCTACCATTCAGGAGATGAACACACTGTGCAGATGGTCAGAGATAGATTGGTTGATCAACCACCATCAATATCACAACAGAAAGGAAGACCTCATCAGTTGTGCTGCCGGCTACCACAAAAATTCTGTCTAGTGAGAATAACAATGGAAATCTTGCGACTATACTAAGTAATTGTATGCACCACATAGATGCAAAATAGTGCTCAAACCAGTTTTGGCGGCAATTGATGGACACTCCATAATGCTAAACCGTTCCCAACGAGCGATCGTACGGAGCATCAAAGGCTCTTTATACTTGCAGTGGTAGAAGTCGTGCAAAAAAAAAAAAAAAAAAAAAAAAAAAAAACTCGGAAAAGCAGATGTGGATTACCTTACGTATATACTAAGACCCTCGATGATCATCATCCCTAAGATGATCATCGATGAAGTTGTGAAAGTGGCGGCGATCATTCCTATGCTAAAACCTGATTAACCAGCTTAATAATGAAGATTCATATAGCCCAATCACGCTACTGGCACCCATAGATAATGTCTTAGAATTGCTACATTGCCCGCCCTAAAAGAATACTTCCCGGTGGCCTATCGCCGACACGACTTTAGTGCAGTACATTACACAACGAACATTATAATTAGCCTCATCGCGAATGTCCTTAATCAAAATAGACCACATGAACTGGGCATTTGACGGAGTCATCCACTCTACTTTAATTCAAGACGCCTTAAATTCCCATTCTCCCAAGCGATTACAAGAGATTCCCTAATAAACTGTTTTCCGATAATTAAACTTCGTTGCAATTTTTAAAATTATCAACTTTGTGGCTACCTCCTCAATATTGTATCATTTGAGCGATAGAAAAATTAACTAACGCTCTATTTAACTCTAGTTAAATTTTAGTGATTTTTTTGACATTTTTTTGACGATTTTTTACAAATGCATCGCCTATTATAATCCTCCAATGGAGGTCCAAAATTGTGTTATCTTCATAACTAAACGCTCCGCTTTCGAATTATGGACATTTTTACAGTTTATTGACTCCTTTAAAGAGGCGATATTTTTAAAATTTGTTGGCACTATGTGAAGGCTCACGCTTTGCCCACCTCCACGCAACATGAGGTCTATTTAGCTCCATTTCAATTTTTGCGATTTTTTGATATTTTTTGACGATTTTTTACAAATGCATCGCCTATTATAATCCTCCAATGGAGGTCCAAAATTATGTTATCTTCATAATTGAACGCTCCGTTTTCAAATTACGGGCATTTTTATAGTTGAGTAATTTCTTTAAAGAGGCGACGTTTTAAAAAATTTGTAGCACTATGTGAAGGCTTACGCTTTGTCCACCTCCACACAACATGAGTTTATTTTCGCTATTAGACCGCTTTCAGTATATGACGATGTTTCTGATTTTTCATATTTAGAAACAAAAATGAACATGTGGTACTCATGAGCTACCCATGGGTAATCCACGGCTGTGAGTTTTGTATAAAGTTGCGTATTACTCGTGAGAAATGTGCAGCTATCGAGGTTAAATAGTGGTGAGTTGTGTTCGTGGATAGCTACCCACCATCCTGGGTCATATGTCATGGGTAATGTGTAAGCGATTGTTTCTCCTTTATCATGACAATGTGTGCAAATTCTGAGAATGAATCCATGCAGAATACACATTTCGTGAATAATGAGTTCTTCTTCTTCTTATGTGGCGACTGGAATAAACAGCCTTATCTATTATACGCCGCCCGTAGAAAATAATTCCAAGCGCTTCGATCTTCCCCGATTCTTCTCCAATTCGTCACACCAAGATTCGATAGTATTTTAAAAACCTGGTCCTTCCAACGCATTTGGATCCATCCGCACAGCATGACCCAGGCAACGCAATCGCTGTATATTATTGCGTTTGACCACGTCGATGTCGGCATATAGCTCATATAGCTCATTGTTCATGTGACACCGATACTCTCCGTCAACGATGATGGGTCCATATATTTTTCGGAGTGTTTTCCTCTTGAAAATTGCTAGTACTGATTCATCCGCTTGCGTCATAACCCAGGATTCTGCTCCATATAACGAGACGGGTAGAACCAACGTCTGGTACAGTCAGATTTTTGTTTGTCGAGAAAGGGTTTTATCACTGAATCGCTTGCTTAGCCCATAGTAACATCTGTTAGCAAGCAATACTCTCCTCTTCATCTCCATGCTGACAACATTCGTTTTTTGTTTACAGCGGATCCGGTAATGAATTCTTCCACCACTTCAAAATTTTAGTTGTCAACGTTCACACAGCGTCCCAAACAAGCAGACTCTTTGTTCGTTGAAACCAATAGCTTTGTTTTGTTCTTATTTACCACCAGCCCCATTTTCGCCGATTCCTTCTCGATGCTTGAGAAAGCTGCAGTAACATCCCGCAGTTTTCGCCCAATAATGTCTATGTCATTTGCATATGCGAGTAACATATGGCTTTTATTAAAGATGGTACCAGCCATGTTAACTGCAGCTTTCCTCATAATCATCTCCAACAGTATGTTGAAGAGGTCGCACGATAGACTGTCGCCCTGCCTGAATCCTCGTTCGGTGTAAACAGACTCGCTTAGATCTTTGCCTATCTTTACTAAAGATTTCGTGTCAGTCAGCGTCATCCTACAAAGACATATAAGCTTCGCAGGAATTCCAAACTCGAACATGATCTTATACAGTTTTTGCCGTATCGGGCTATCAAAGGCAGCTTTATAATCGACGAAAAGATGGTAGGTGTCGATCTGTTTTTCTTGGGTCTTCTCCAGAATTTGTCGTAGTGTAAATATCTGGTCAGTTGTTGATTTACTAGGTCTAAAGCCACACTGATAAGGTCCAATCAGGTCAGTTAGAAACGGCTTTAGTTTTTCACATATCACACTCGATGGGTCCTTGTGTGCAATGGATAAAAGACTGAGACCGCCACAGTTATAATGAGCAAGAATAATGAGTAATGCACGAAATATACATATATTCTGTATGGAATATATTTTTCATACAGGAAAGTGTGATTAAAGACACTTTTCATAGAGTAAAGTGTCGTGGAAGGCACTTCTCATGTAGAAAAGTGTCGTGGAAGGCACTTCTCATGTCGAAAAGTGTCGTGGAAGATACAGGTATCATGTAGAAAAGTGCCTTAGAAGACATGGCAGATAGCCATTTTCAATTGGAGAACACTTTTTATAAAGAAACGTAACTTTTAAGAAACATTCCATAAGCGAAAGTGTTTTATGAAACACTTCCAGCGCACAGAATTAATGGATTTTCAATTAGATCAATTTTTCAAACGCATAACTCTAAAATAGGCTATCAACTCTTAATGATATTTGAAGCACTCATAATTCCATTTATAGATCAGGTCAAAGATGTGATCTGCTCAAAATTAAATTTAGACCACAACAAAAAATGTTTAAAATTATATAAAATGTAAAAAAAATCATGAGGAATGTAGTGAACACATAGAAACTCTCCCGTATTCCATTCATGAGATGCATGGGAATTTCTTTTTTTGTTAAGATCTTTAGTATGAGCTACAGGGTGGTCCAGAATGAACGAAGTGGTGTGAATTCCTTATAACTTTTTTATTATAATTTTTTTTTCTTTTCTTTTTAGTATTTTGTAAAGAAGACTTGGAGAATTTATAATGGAGCAATACACAACTGAACAACGTGCCCAAATCGTTGAAATTTACTTTGTAAATCAACGGTCCATTGTGTTGACTCAGCGTGCATACCGTCGTCAATTTAATGTGCGGGTTGCACCCTCTCAGTCAACAATAAACCGTCTTATTGCAAATTTTTGAGAACAAGGAGCAGTAAGAAGCCTTCCTGGTGCTGGCAGACGACGAACGGTGCACACGGATGACAATATTCAAGTGGTACAGGAGAGTATTCAGGAGGATCCACAAACATCAACCAGGAGATGTTCGACACAACTTGGCATCTCAAGAGGGTCGCTGCAGCGAATTTTGCATAGCATAAGAATGTTTCCATACAAAATTCAAATTGTCCAAGAATTGAAACCGACAGATTACCAGCAACGACTTGACTATGCAATTTATTTCCAGCAAAAAGCACAAGAGAATCCTAATTTTATTCATAACTTAGTTATGAGTGACGAAGCCCATTTCCAATTAAATGGGTTCGTTAACAAGCAAAACTGTAGGATATGGGCTACGGAAAAGCCGAGAGTACTTCATCAACGACAATTACACCCAGTTAAGTGTACTGTTTGGTGCGGTGTTTCTTCAGAAAGGATCATTGGCCCATGTTTTTTTGAAAATGAACGAGGTGTTGCCATTTCCCTCAATGCTGATCGATATCGGGCCATGTTGGAAAATTTTGTAAGGCCAGCCGTGAAAAACCATCCGCAAATATGGTTCCAACAGGATGGAGCCACAGCGCACACTGCGGGGGCCACAATGGCTCTTTTACGCGACATATTTGGTGAAAGAATAGTTTCGTGTACAAGCAATTTTAATTGGCCTCCGCGTTCCCCGAATTTAACCGCTCCAGACTTTTTCCTTTGGGGTTATTTAAGAGGGAAAGTTCATGTTAATAAGCCCAGGACTATGGACGAATTAAAATCCAATATTCGAGACGAAATTAACAACATAACACCGGAAATTTTGCGAAAGGTCATGGAAAATGTGTTGGAAAGAGCACATTTGTGCGAAGCAGAAAATGGCCACCACTTGCGGGGTATCATTTTTAATAACTAATCTAAAAATATTCCCCATAAATTTACTGTATTTAAGAAAAAAAAAATAAAAAAATATGTCTTAAATAAAAAGTTATAAGCAATTCACACCACTTCGGTCATTTTGGGCCACCCTGTATATATTTCGAACAAAAAATTCGCAGATTTTAACACTTTAAAATCTGGAAATTTTCGTTTCTGCATTTGGAAATGCCCACATATTTTATTTTAATATTTCCATTTATTAATGATTTCGAAGTTACTATGATTAACGCCAATCTCACGTACTGTGTAATGAATCACAGTCACATTTGTGATTTTTTTTTTCAAACGTATAATTTTGCAATAGGCAATAAGCTTATACTAAATATTTAACAACATTCATGCATAAGTCGATTTTTAGGTCAGGCCTAAAAAAATGGCCTGTTGAAAACTAAATTCACACCACAAAAAAAATTTCTAAAATTATATAAAATTTAAGAAAATTATGGCGAATTTATACTCTATCTACTCTATCAAAATAGTTAATTGTCAGATGCAGGTGAACACACGAACAGCTGACAGACATGTGATCCAGGCACAACGGAATACGATGGACATCATTAATCAATGACTTTCAATCATTCGGACGTGTGATAACCATCCAACCGATGTGTGTGTGTGTGTGTGTGCAGTTGATAATAGACAATTAAATGTTAATAACAATGTGGAGTATGTTTAAAGTCTTGTTTGGACAACAATTAAATGTTTGGAAGACGTTTTCATGACATTTCAGATTGAACGAGTGAGTGAGAAGAGTTTGTGAACTTGCATTCAGCTCAAGTTCATTGCACTGGGCAAAAGCAAACAATGGTAACAGAAAACTGTTTAAATCACAAACACTTTCAATCTAAGTACACAGACTTTTACACCGAAATTTGCATTTGTTGCACTTTTATATATTTGTAGCTGTGGAAGTCACATTGAAATTTCCAAAAAAAAAGGAAAGTCTATTAAGCATTAGATAAACTTCAGATGTTCGCGTTGTAGTTGTTGTTAATAATGGCAAATTATATTGAGCGTAAAAATCATAGCAAACTTTCTCTATAATTTACAGTTAGGACAAACAATTACCAGAAATCGCCAAAAATGTTTTGTTTCTTCTCGCATTTTTATTGGATCTCCACTAACGAACAAAACTTGCACACACACACGAATACATGCATGCGCGTATTTGACCCGGTCTTAACGATCGCTTTGTGTGATCTTAGCCATCCATTCATTCGGATGAAGTGAATGAATACTACAATGGTTTTAGTTTAGTCAGAGACCATCAGGCCGGTATGTTAATGTGTTAGGTGTAGTGTAGTGTTAGGTTATTTTAAGGTGTTGCATTTACTAGTTTGTGTGTTTCCTTCATATACACGCATACGAGTATGTATACACGCATGCATTGAAATGTAGTGGCAGCTATGTATTTGTATGAATAATTGCAGGTTTTTCTAATGATTTTTGCTTAAGCTTAAACGTTAAACGTTAAATAAGGCTTGAGGGTCTAATGTTGCCATAATATTTCGCTTTTATTAAATCTTAAAAAATCTAAACATCGTTAAAAACGTCTTAAGTAGAATTTTACGATTATAATGACCTACGTGGACTTATAAATACGAGATGATTTATACAGCGTATACAGGGTTGCCCATATTCGACGGACCCATCTGGCAACGCCATAACTTTTGACAGAGATGTCAGATCGCTTAATGACATACCGCGTTTGAAGCGTCAGTCCAAGCAGATTTTTACCATGGAACAATACACGCCACGCGAGCGCTCTGAAATAGTTGAAATTTACATTCAACAGAAGAAGTCAATTGTGAAAACTCAACGTGCTTTTAAAATATTAAAAAATGTGAGAAGTGCGCCTTCTAAGAACACCATTAAGCGTTTATACGAAAAATTTTCGACTGGTGAGGCTCTTTCTAATCCAAAGAGGCCAAATAAAAGTCGACCAAGGCGATCGGCCGAGAATATCGCTGCCGTACGAGCCAGTGTTGAGAGGTTCCCAAGAACATCCCAAAAACGCCGTTCTCAGCAGTTGGGCATGGCTCGGTCCACTTTATAACGGATTATTCGCGTTGATTTGCATTTGTTCCCGTACAAAATTCACTTGACGCAAAGATTGTTGCCTGCGGACAAGCCTCGTCGATTGGAATGGGCCCAACGAGTCATCGAAATGGCCGATGATGACGAGCAATTTTGGAACAAAATTATCATGTCCGATGAAGCCCATTTCACATTGAATGGGACCGTAAATAAGCAAAATTGCCGTATTTACGCCACTGAAAATCCTCAGGAGATTCAAGAATTGCCTCTTCATGACGAAAAAGTCACAGTTTGGTGCGGCGTTAGTGCGAAAACGGTCATTGGGCCGTTTTTCTTCCAAAACGAAAATGGCCATGCTGTTACAATCAACCAGGAGCGTTATCGCGACATGATGACCAATTTTGTGATGCCAATTATTCGTCGAAAGCGTATGAGGCAGTTCTGGTTTCAACAAGACGGCGCTCCACCGCACACAAGTCGCATAACAATCGATTTTCTGAAGAATTTGTTTCCGGGCCGTTTGATGTCGAAAAGTGGTGATTTGGACTGGCCATCGAGTTCGCCCGATTTGACGCCCGCTGACTTCTTCTTGTGGGGACATTTGAAGTCAAAGGTTTACGTTAACAAGCCAAGGACCGTAGAAGAGCTCAAGGACAACATTCGTGAAGAAATAGCCGCTATTCCGGCCGAAATGTTGGCGAAAACGATGGAAAATGCTGCAAAAAGGGCACAATACGCCATCAACGCCAGAGGCGGCCATTTGAGAGATATCATATTCAAAAATTGATGTAAACAAATCTACTTGGAACAAATTAAATGAATAAGATTGCCAACCGCCAAATTTTTATTTTTTTCTTTGATTTTTTTTTAAAAAACATGGGTCCGTCGAATATGGGCAACCCTGTATATAGCGCAACTTGACTTTGAACCAGACATGTTAAATTGCAATTAGCATTAGCAATTGATGCAATTGGTTTATATTGTCTAATTCATGAAACAATTAGAAATAGTTCAACTAATTCCCATTAGATAATTGAAAT
>JAHXMU010026006.1:0-17148 GCA_019455685.1 Philornis downsi | reverse complement strand
CATTATTAATAGACACGGGAGGGCAACATCCTCTCCGAAGTGTAAACTTAACCTGAACCGATTTCGTTTCGTTTGTCTTTATTCTCCATTTCTGCAGCCATTTTGTTATGGTATCGAGATATTTTTGGAACTTTCTAGATGCTTGATCCGGGTTGACATATCGTCTGCAAACGTTCCGATAAGAGTCCCTTCTTCTGTAGATAGATCCGAAGTGAAAATCAGATATAAGGTAGGACCAATAATGCTGCCCTGAGGTACTCCCGCATGTAATTTAAGCATGTCCGACATGTCTTCGCCGTGTTTAACAAAAAAGGTTCGTTCAGATAAATAAGATTTCAGAAAAATGGAGAAATTCGTGGGTAACATTTTCCTCAATTTGAATAATAAACCTTCGTGTCATACCCCATCAAAGACTTGTGAAACGTCCAGAAATGCCCCATTGCAATACTTTTTCATGTTGAAAGATTTATTTATCAGTTCAACTAATCTATGAACCTGTTCAATCGCCCCATGTCCCTGTCTAAAACCAAATTTGTGATCAGGTATTAGTTTTTTTGACTCTATTATAGGGTTTAATCTTCGGAGAAATAAAATTTCGAGGACTTTTGATGCTACAGGTACGAGGCTTATAGGCCTATAAAAGGAGGTTTCTTCAGGTGGTTTTCCTGGTTTTCGTATCATTGTCACCTGAGATATTTTCCATTGTGGCGGAATGTACAACATTAAAATTATTGCATTGTATATCCTTGTTAGAAGCTGTAAGCCTTCCTGAGGCAATTCGTTTAAGACTTTAGCAATTATCAAGTCGTATCCCGGGGCTTTTCGGTCTTTTAAATCAGCAATTATATTTTTAACTTCGCAGGTGGTAATTTGTGTAATGGGCAAGTCCATCTGGTAATCTTCATTTAGAAAGTTGTGCAGCTCATTTAAAAAAGTGTCATTACCATGTTGTTCATTAGGTATGAACACTTTCTCCAGATGTTTTGCGAAAGTTTCGGCTTTTTCAGAATCACTTTTAGCCCATGTCTTCTGTATGGCTCGAATAGGGCGATCGTGTTTTATGGACCTGTTCGTACGCTTTATTACTTATATAGAGAGCAGCCGGTAGCTGCAGTTGCATCTAAATTTTCCAGATCTCTATCAGTTTTTCTACTATCCTCTACACTTAACATCCCTTTGAGTTTTTTTGTTAACTTATTTAGAACCGCCTTATCGGGCGGATATCTAGTTCTCTGCGACTTTTTCTTTTCAGCCACTTTTTCTCTTATATTCAATGGAACTTTGTTCTGTTCGGGTATATTTTTTCATTCAAAGGGGTAGAATTCCAAGCTGTTTGTTGGATAATATTATTAAACTGATCAACTCCATTTATTATATCGTTATCTGAGTTTAAAGCAATGTGTATATTTACATGAGCTTTTACCAAACGTCGAAAGAGATTCCAGTCAGTTCGTTTATTATGGAGTACACAACTTCTTGATGCAGGCAATAAGTTGTTATTATCTTCACCCAAATTGAAGCCACCAAAAACACAAATACGAGTATTTATTGTCACTTTAGATTCCAAGCAAACAATATTTGAAATATGTGCATCATACAATTGATCTGAACTGCAAGGTGGAATATATGAGATGCATACATACAGTATAACGTCAGCACTAGGCACAGAAACAATTAGTTGGTCTAACAATCCATCACCATTATCTATTGTACATAAGGCAGATTTACGTTTAACCACCACTAGCAGCACACCACCTCTCGAACAGCTTGTTAATCGCATACTCCTATCCTTACGATAAACGGTGTATAGATTTTTATCAAAGAATTCAGCATTGTAATAATTAAAATCGTTTATAAGCAATATCATAAGACTCATCAACCTTATTGCAAGGTGATTTGAATAACAATCGAACAATAAATTTTCCAGTTTCCGGGCACCTTGTTGTCTCACAAAAATAGTCTTCACATTCTTGTTCTTTAATGCTGAATTTGTCCGTTGTTGGGAGAAACTTGTCTTCAATTACCCAAAATGTTTCTACTAATTGGTCAAGATTATTAAGGACTGTGGTAAGAACTGAATTTTTAGGTGGAGATGATGGTGACACCGGTAATGATTTGGTAATACTTCCTGCAACGATCCATCCCAGCGATGTTTTCTGTAAAGTTGGGAGATTGTGGTTAAGATTAATTTGACCAATCAAAAATAAATCAAAAAATACGGCAGCGCCTAATAAAATGTCAATATGTCCAGGAACATTGAATTTGGGGTCTGTCAATTTAATATTCAGCGGGATATTCCAATTCGAAATATTGATGAATCTCTGCGGGTGACGTCCTGTTATAGATGGTAAGATTATAGCTTCGACAAAAAATTGCTGGGCATAATGCAAAGATTTAACGATAAAATTGCTTTGGTAACACGCCTTAATATTGCTTGTGCCAATGCCCGCAACATCCATATTGATTTTCTTGCGCCCTAAACGAAGAGTTTGGGATACTCGTTCGGTAACGAAATGTGATTGCGAAGCAGAGTCCAATAATGCCCGAACTATAATATTTTTTCCGGCTGGTGTACATATTTCGATAAGTGCTGTAGCTATAATTACTTCTCCCACTCTGCTCACTTGAAGAACTGTTGGATGAAGTAGTGCATGGTAGCTTACTTTGCATTCTTGATTTGGTGCCAAACAAGTTAAACATAGACCCTTGCGTTTAACTAATTCGTACCTGTCCGTTGGATCGAGATTAATGAACAATGAGCATTTAAATGGGTTGTGCTTCGTTGGTTAATCACAAAGATTACAACAGTTCTCAAATACTACAAACGAAACTGGTTCGCGTAAATACTGGTTACTTTTTTGTAGTGGTTTCTCTGCTCCTATTATTTCCAACGTTTGACACGTCTTCTCGAGAAACTGTGCTAATGTACATATCCCAGTCAGAAACGAAGAAGAAGTCGCGGGATGGCTTTTGCTGTTATTTATAATTTTCTCTTCCCATTTCGATTTTGTTTGCAAATCTAATTTTGAGACCACCAGGTGCAACAAAATGCCATCCGCAATTTGAGTTTTAGTTGCAAATGATTGTACAGCTCGAATGTTAGCATTAACTGTGTCGATGAAGTTCCGTAGTTGTGTCACATTTGGGTTCGATAATTTTCAATGCTGAATATGTCTAGTAAATGGGTGTTGAATACGTAGCGTTTATTACCGTATCGTGATATCATTAGCTCTAAAAGCGTCTCGTAATTACCATTTGTTACTTCCAAGGAATGGATTAGTTGTCCTGCTTCACCTTCTAGGCACGAGCGCAAGTATTGAAATTTTCCCACATTCGACAATGTTTGATTTTTGTCCACTAAAACCGAAAACATATTATAGAAATCTAGCCATTTTTTATACTGACCATCAAATTTCGACAATTGCAATTTAGGTAAATTAATGTTAAACCGAATAGACGACTCATTGCTTTGAATTTGCGTGCTCCATAATGGCATTGTAAGAGATTTTCGCATACTCAAGCTGTCGATGATTTTTGACTTTGCACCGCATAAGCAGCTTCAACCTTGTCGCGGTGTGTTTCTTCGAATTGGCTTTCATCCATAAACTCCAGATCTGATTGCATTTGTTCGAACAATTTATATTTGGTTTCCAGGAAATCAAATTTAACTTCCAACTCAGCCTGTGTCATTTCGCTGTTGAGATTTACCTTCACTTTTAACAAACGATCCCGCTGTTGAATCTTTACCCGATGTTCCTTAGTTGATGGAGACACCAGCAACATTGGTCTTCCTGTAGGTGACGGAGAATTTTCTTTAAATTTTCTCGAAACTGGTCAAAAATCCGGCTCGAAGGACCTTATGGTGGGAATTTGAGCTTTTTCAAATTCCTTTAATCAAAAAAGAATTAACAAAAATTTATGCCTTGATTATTTATTTCTTTATTGACGACGACTCAAAATTGACTCACTTGAGCTTCTTGTTACAATTGTTTTTTTTTTTTTGCTAATTTCTAATATTCTGTGACAATAAAAAATAGGCAAATGTTGACCTTGAATGTGTTTTCGCATATAAATATGTATGTATGTATGATTTCTAACGCATCTCCAAATGTGATGATCACTGCAATGACGACAGCGATGATGAGCTATTGTTTTGTTTGGTGGTGATGATAGTGATGCGACGAGTTGTGATGGTGTAAGGAAAAGTGAGCATGACGACGAGTGATGCGTAGGTTGTCGGCGCCAAAAGAATATTTAAGAATATTTGCGAGAAAATTGTATGATTTGCGGTATATCGATGGCGAGAGAAATTCGAAGACAAAACAATTTCGGAATTGAGATAATTGGGAGTAATTTGAAGTTTAACCCATTTTAGCGCGGCAACGTAACATTGCATTTGTTAGTGTTAATCTTATCTTACAAATATGGCTTACAAATATGAAAACAACATCTTCTAAATTAAGCTAAGTTATACTAAATAGGTAAACTTTAATGAATATTTCTTTCTTATTGTTTTCATATACAAAATATTATTTGTTTTCAAATTTGGTTAATCAAAATTAAAATTATTTGATTAATCGAAGATTTAAATAATCAGAACTTTCGGTTAATCGATTAACTGAATACCCGAAATACGGATTATTCCACAAATTTGTTTAATCGATTTATCGCATATTATTACTATGTAATCAAAACACTTCACTTTTTTTCTATCCTACTACATTGTAATCCTAACATTTTTTAAGCATCAGCAATGATTATACTGTCACACTCCTGAAAGTTATGGAACATGGAACATAATCCCCATTGGCGGAAGTGAGGCCTATCTTACCACCTCTGCTACTCTATGGGTCTGCAACACCCGATTGCAATACAACTCCACATTCGAGCACAAAGTCTCTACCAGCGATTTTGGTATTAACCACAACCCGCGTGATGCTCCCACTAGGGGTCCAACACCAAATGATCAGGCGGGAACTCAGTACCGGGTCTCCTGATCCCCACGCTACTGGCCAAACTCACCGGTTGGAGCTGCGTAGCAAAGCAAATAGCAAAGCTACTACCAAGTCGTGATTTATACAGCATACTTCACGAGATTGGTCGCCCTGTGGCAAAAGAGTACAGACTGAACCTTTTTACATAGCTGCAGGCACGGAACCCCAGGCAGATGGAACAGTCGATACTACATTGCAAGGATGCAGTACTCTCACCGGTGGGAGACGGGAAAAACTGCAAGCCCCTTCCGTTCGGCGACGGTGAACGGCAACCATGAAATATAGACATAGGAAGAACCCCATGCCTGTCCATACTCCCCGAGAGATCAAAAAGATACAGATGGCAGGGCACGAACCCGAGACCTGCTCGTGTGTATCCCTATTACCCCCGATACCAGACAAAGCCTCTGGTCAGACTTCGTAGATAATCTACCTCCGTAGAAAATCTACTTCCAGTTTCAATCCCTTGCGGCCCAGCGACTGGTATAGCTGCCGACTATCAAGCTGAATGGGACTGTGGGATCAGCATGATCCGAACAATCCCACAGCCCCTCAACCCCCAGGTCAGACTGCCGTGAAAAGGTCAGCAGACCCACTTGTAACAATTACGTCGCAGTAGACCCACGTCTAGCAAACGCTCTGGAAGCGAGCAATGTTGCTCCAGCCGAACAACCTCGAGTAGAGAGCATATTGCTAACTATCCAGTCATCGCCTGACCTTTTATCGCTAATCCCTGGAGGAATAAGGACATTCGCACAAAACGTACCGCCAGTCTTCGACTGGCTCACCACAGTTGCATGACTCGCGATCGGACAGGGCTCTCTTATGCAGGAAGACATTGAGTGACCCATGTCCCGTCAGCAAGAAACCAAGACAGAGGTTAAAAAAAAGTCAGGATTTCTTCCAACGAACCTAACATCTGGCAACAACCTAAATGTAGCACGTCCGTTCTGACTCTTTTCCCAACGTGTTTGCCATCTCGACAAGACACATTCGTCCAAGAGCCGCCTATACTTAGCTCTACTCATGCTCTCTACCCCCCGAAAGGGTCAGTCCGTTCCCCTAAGCGCATACCCTTTCCTGGCCTTGAATTCCGTCGCACGACGGATAACAACAAGATTCAGCGGGGCAGCCCCCATAAGTACTTGAAGGCCCTCTGTCGAAACCGTACAACACACTGGCATGCAAGCCAATAACACCACTATCTGACAAGAGAGGATCTTACGGTACCCGAATGCAGACTTCACCGATTCGTACCACACAGGGGAAGCGTAAGTTGCCATAGCAACAAACAGCCCCTGATAGACGATACGAACAGCTCGTCTGCTAAGCCCCCAATCACTCCTCAGCACACGTATAAGCTGGCCGACAGCGCTAACCAGCTTCCCCCTCAGCCTATCCAAATGAGGCAAATAGTTCATTCGCTCCCCCATGGCAACACCCAAGTATGTACTTCACCTCGGTGACGCACCTGAGCACAGACCCATCAGGCAAACGAACAAGAGGCTTGCGGGATAATCTACCCCGCAAGAGCATCATGTTGGTTTTATCGACAGCAACCGACATGTTCCTTTCCAACACTCTCACCCACACCAGGTAATCGAAAACCAAGAACATAGTTCTCAGTGGATCCGCTCACGCACCTCTGAACGTTGATCTAGGCATCCTTAACACTACGATCTCTTGTGAAGCCGTATTGATAAGGGCACATGCCGTCAATGACTCTCTCACTCAGTCTTTGCACCATTATTCTTTCCAGTACTTTTCCAAGCACTGGAAGCAGGATAACACCCCTGTCAGATCGAGGATTGCTCCTGATCTTGTCGGGCGATTTAAGGAGAACAATGACATTGGCTGCTTTCCACTGACGCGGTGACTTACAAGATCTGACAAGCATCATACATTCCACGATCTCTGCTCTTTCCAATTCTGGCACACTGGCGAACTTCCGCAACAAAGCCTGCACGCAGTCCGCCCAGGAAGTCAGGATGGTATCGCCATCCTTTATTCCTGAGACTTCCACGTTCTTTTCCTTTCCCCTACAGATGCGGTAGAGATGTACCCAGGGATCATCGCTCTGCCGAGTAGCGAACTCGCGCCACTCTGACTCCTTAACTTCTATAAGCATTTGCTTATATTCATTAAGTCCGGTTCCATACGATTATCTGAGGTGGTCCAAGTCGGCGGCCTCTGTTCGCCTACCCCTCTGGAAACGTTTCTTGAGGCGTCGAACTTTTCTCCTCTTCCGACTTAACTCCTGTGTCCACCACCTTATTCTCCTCCTAGTGCGCCGCACGCTCCTAGGAAGGAGACTGTCGTTGACGCGGTGAACAGTCTCAACAAACGTTGATACCTGTTCATCCACCGTCATCCGATTAAAGGCTTCTAAGAGCACATTGGCAGCTGCAGCTGCGATGTGTGACTCATACGCATCCCAGTTAACGTGCGCCACCGCCTGATGCCTACGCTGCTACTTTCAATCCGTTCATAAGTGAGCATAACTTCAACTTAATTATGGTCACTCACGGACGGACTGACCCGCCATCTAGTCCGAAACCTGGATATGGCTGCGCTATTCGCAATCGTCACATCAAATCGCTAACTCCATGCCCACTATCGAACGTATACAGTTCGTTCGGTTCGTTCACCACGTGAAGTCCCCTAGAGAACATCCACTCACTTAGCACCTCACCCCGAGATTGGTTCTGATAAGCGGATGTAGCGCCGGTTACCTTGCTGAACCACATCGGGGAAGAAGCGTTCGTGTCCAAACCGAAGATTACAGGGTTACTACTTGAAAGTAATAACACTGTATCTATATACGTCCGATATGGCTCCAAAGGCTCGCTAAACTTGCAGTATAAGCTAGCTAGGAGAAGACGACCGAAATTGCCTTCAACAGAAACACAAACCCCCCATTCCGAGCTACAAACTTCTGTACAATGTGAGTGAACGTCATTGACAATGACTGCAGCATTATGTCTTTTATCAGGATGTACCCGCATAAAAGCAGGTAACTCACGCACCCCATTATCGGTTACGTGGGGCTCCTGTATAAGAGCAGTGCTGCAGCCATTGTCTCAAATGGCCTTTCCTAGTTCCGCCATTGCAGCAACTCGTCTACCACTATCTCTTAATGTCTTAATGTTTTGCTTTCGCCCTGGCTACCTTTGCGCAATACAGGGGACATCCACAGACACCATACGGTGATCCGAGGGCTCCCCCCAAAGAGCGCAGTTACGGCACGAGACTGAGTTGAAACAGCCCCTGGCCATATGCCCATGCTGGCCACAACGGAAGCAAACATCTTCCTTCGCCCGACACTCCTTCCTGAAGTGGTTGAAGGACAGGCACTTGAAACAGCTGGGTACCGCATCCATTGCGAAATGAGAACCAGCCGATGTAGCAGCGTTGTGCCGCCAGCAGGGAATCCATGGCCGACTATGGAGCTGTACGCCAGTCTTAAAAGCCTCCTGGGTCATTTTGCCCTTGAGGTTGTTCTCGTACAGATCACCCATGAACAAGTCAGGGATGATATTTAAGTCGACCCCCTGGACTTCCCATTCTCGGCAATCTTCTCATGCTCCGCCATAGTTGCAGTCTGCAATACGACTCCACCGCCACGGAGCGCCTTGATTTCATGGACCCGCTCCTTCAAAGTGGATCCGACCTCGCTTACGAGCCTGCTCACCACCTCCTTGTCGGTCTGACCCTCACAGCCACGAACCATCAAGGACCAGGTCTCGACGGGCTTGGCAACAGCTGGCGCAGCGATTGATGGCCGCGCAACCGGGGGCAGTCACCACCGGAGCTCGGGTCACCGGAGGCGTCATCTGGCCGGTATCCGCGGTTCGGACGGCATTCACGCTGCTGCTCACCGTTGCACCCATTCGCAACACATAATGAGGTCCTGGTACTCCGCAGAGTAACCCAGGAGCTCCTTCAGCAGCACTCTGTCTACGCTCTCCCTGTCCGTAACCGCGGCAGCAATCCGTCCAGAGATCCGTCTCGGCCTGCCTATTACACTGCCTCAGCCACTGAGGACTTCTTCCCAAGTGCCGGCCCTTTAAGGTTTGTCAAGTCTTCCAAAGAGGAAGAAATGGGAACCTTGGCCGACTAGCCTGCTCCTCTCCTGTCCACTCCTGGTGACTTCACCTTCGGCGTAGCGGACGCCTCACTCCCTGCCGCTTTCTGACCACGGCAGAACGCGGACGACATCTCTGCCTCCTATGCCGTATATACGGCAGGGGCCACCATTTGTCAACAAACACAGCACAAAACTTACACTAACAAATTAGCACTAACCACTAATCACTCTACTCACCAGAAAATGTGCCGCTATTTAATAGCAACAATGCCCACAGTAAGACACACTATAAGGGGACTTGTTTACAAAATCACAAAAATGTGAAATCGTAAACAACAAATGCCGTTGCTCTATAGCAATAACTCCCACACTACAACTCACTATAACAAGTTGTTTACGATGAACGATAAGCAATTTGTCGTTACATGCACAACAAAACACACAGCAACCTATTCCAGCGTTTGTAAGTTCGATCGCTGCAGCGTTTTTGAATTATAGTTAGCACGTCCATCTAATGGTGTTCGAACCACGATCGTGCGGTTTGTGCCACTTCATTACTAAACTTGTTTTGCATAAAAGTGATTATTTAAAATTTATGCGTATTAAATATTTGTACAGTCGATTAACTGTTTTTTCGTTTCAAAGAAATATATACATATACGTTTATATACAACCCATAGATGCAGCTAAATTAAAGCATATTATAAATTATAAATTTAAAATAGAAAAAACAGTTCCAGGCATAAAAATTAAAGAAAAACTGGTAACAATATCACAATGATTTGAATGATTCAGGAAACACACATGTTTGATTTTAATTACATCGCGTCTCACATATCAATTAAAATGAATAAAAAAATGCGAATTTGTGCAGAAAATAAATTTACGCCCAAATGCATGTCAAACAGAAATACTAATTCTCTTAATATATTCTTTCTTGTACAGAAAACATATCTTTTGTGTTTCGGTTATTTGAGGAAGCACTGTTATTGATTTCAAGAAAAACGACGTTAAGGACAAACACAACCGATGACCGTCAACTAATTTTGGTATAGTAAATATACACATAATCCCACAGGTAACTCCACTAATTCAGATAAGTAATACATTTTAGTTAAATATGAGGACTACAAAATTTTAATTATTAAGAAAAACTCCTTCGGGATTGAACCCGGGTACCCAAAAAAAATCACGTAAGACAGCAGATTATGATATGCACCGAATATCTGCTTTGCCTTCATGCATGATACACTGCATGTCTTAAAGGAAAAAGACTTCTTAAAAACTTGATCCAAACGGCACATGCAAGAACTGTACAAGCTAGATTGGCGCAGGTGTTGGAATTTTTGCAGTTTTTTTTACTAGGGGGAAAATAAAATTGAAGAATGGCAAGTTTTGAAAGTTTTCTGAAATATATGGACCACTGTTTTAGAAGCTATGGACTGAGATCCAGCATATATAAAATATGAGTTAAATTGGCACAAGTGTTGGAAAATAAAATAAAAAAATCTCAAGTTCTGAAATATGTGTATGTTTCAGAAGCCATAGATCTACACAACGGTATAAGTTTGATGGACGCAGGTGTTGGAATTTTTACACAGTGGCCAAAATTTTTTTTGTTTGGGGGAAAATAAAATCCAAGAATCTCAAGGTCTGAAATTCTTCTGAAAGATATTGACCACTGTTTCAGAAGCTCTGGGCTGAGATCTCTGAACGGTATAAGATTGACGCAGGTGCTGGAATTTTGCACAATGGACCAAAATGTATTTATTAATGGGAAAAACAAAATCGAAGAATCTCAAGTTCTAAAATTCTTCTGAAATATATGGCAGATTGTAGCAGAAGCTATGGGCTGAGATCTAGCCAACGGCATAAGTTGGATTGACGCAAGTGCTAGCAATCAGTCACAGTGAGCAACTATATCGTTATATAACTTATTTTTAGACTAATAACTTCGTTATATCCCACTTGTTTTAAACAGAAACAAAAACAAAATAGAAACATAAACAGAATCTTGAATTTAAGCAGTAACACTACTTTCTTTGATGCGACTGGCAGCGTCATTCCAAAGTTAAATCCTGATTCGAAAAGGGTGTTCATCTATAATTCAATTGTTCATGTCAGGAGCAACAAAAATAAGACTGAAATATTGCTACGGATTACGGAAGCTAATCTATATAGTCACTACACGGGCGACCTTGCTTGTTTCTTGTTTCACTTGGAAACATTTTGTTCAAAATCCAGTATGTCGTAGTATTAATAAATATTTATAGTATATATAATATAGTATTAATAAATACATCTTTGAGGATGTTTAACTCAAATAACAACTGCGGTAACATGAAGAGTTACATATCCGCTTGCTGTAATTCAGCAGCACTTTGTTATAATATAAATTTGTAGTGCCCACCTCCTTCGAATTGTGTACATAGATATCAGAAATGTGGGTATGAAGAAAGCTGGGTAGTCCTACAAAAACAACAAAAGTTCTCCAGCCGATAAAAATGTTGCGATCAGTAAAATCTGAAAAAGCTGAGATATTCAAAATTTAGGAAAGACCAGAAACGGGCCAACCTTTCTCAGCGAAGTATAAAAAAATTCCATCTTATGAAACAGCTTTAGATATAGAGGAGGAGGTTCGAAAATTTCGCACAAACTCTAAAGAAATTAACCCCTACTATAATCCCAAATTTTTCGACATTATTTTGAAAAATATATTCCATATGCGCCACTGTGGAGAAATTTAATGGGTGTATTTATTGATAGCTCAGATACTCGGATATCTAATAGTTCAGCATAGGGATATTTTAATATTTTGAAAAATGTAATGTGTAATAGGAAAGAAGCGTACTGAATATATTCGAAAATCGAAGTGCTGCATAGACGCAAAGTTAGAGGAAATCGGGGATTTGCTCGATGCTGAAGACGACGGGAAAACAGTGATGCCAGCAAAGCTTGACAAAGAAAGATTAAATGTAAAATTGGAAAAAATATAGCCATCAGTAAAGCATTATGCCGTTTCAAAAGATAAACTTATTCAAAAGGCAGACATGTTTTGCTAAAATACAAAAATTTTTACGAAAAAAACCCATTGCCATGTTGTGGACACGAAAAATGTAGATTTCGAAGAATTCAACAACTTGGACAAAAAGCGTGAACTATGTATTACAATATTGATTTTTAAAAGCGGGAAAAATATGTACTCAACTTGTTGTTAAGTGAGGAAGAATTTGTTCATGGGGCATGGGGGAAAAATACGGCCACATATTTATATCAATTTTTGAGCCTGCACCTATTTAAATACAAGACGCAAATAGTTTGCTTAATGAAACCTAACTAAATTGAAACGAAATTTCATTTATTTAAACAGTATACTGGTCAAAATCAATGGACATCTTGTAAACTGGAACACAGCCTGCAAAACGACAATTTTAATCGTGGAGTATTTGTTTGACAGTACACGGAAACCCTGCTGCAAGGGAAGGTCTTCACAGGTTTGAATAATCTAAATAAGTGCATAAACACAATGCAAGATGAATTTATTGACAGTGCAAATGACATGATAAAAATCTCTCTTCATTGCGGTATAGAGCCCCCGAGCCATAAACTTATATGCGTAGGTTGCGAGCGGCCGGTGTGTCAATGCTGGTGGAATTTAGGAATTTATGAATACATTTTGCAAAATAAGAAACTTTTAGTATTTCCTTGGAAGAGCTTTACATTCAATATTTTCTGGTTATTTCCACACGTGCTAAATTCAAAGTTAATTCCCTAATTTTATGAAATAATACTTGAAATTTTGTTGAAAGTTTTGTATTTTATGCAAAAGAACCTTCTACAAAATTTAAATATTATAGACTTATGTATATATATTTCAATAAAAACAAACTTAAATTACTATGGTGGATTCTGGTAACTTATATTTATAATTATAATTGTAATTTTCGTTCTCTGCCAATGAGTTTCGTCGACAGGGCGTTACGCCAATGTAGAAAATAGATAAGAGATAAGAAGTTTTCAGTGACTGAGAACCTCCAATATTTGCGCTAGTGATCCGACATTCGTTTACTTGTTTTGAAAATCTTTCGAAAAATTGAGATAGTGGTTTATAACAGCACTTGTCAAGGACTTTCACACGGTATGCATTTGATCGGTGGAGAATGCTCTATTTAGCCACAGTGAGACAAAATGTTGTCCTGAGATATGGAATAGAAAATCTGAAACTGCGGATTTCTGAAAGTCTACCGGAACTTGTGGAAACAAATTCTGAAAGCACTTCCTTGCTTGCTGGGGATGTAATTCGTTGGAGGAAAATGCTCCACTTGGTCACAGTAGAACAAAATTTATTTTCGTATTTGAGAATAAATTTTTATATTATGCTGTTCTGCAAATCGTCCGAAATATGGGAATAGTGGTTTCGAGTAGCACTTGTTAAGGGCTTCCACTTGTTATACATTCCAACCGTGGAGAATGCTCCATTTGGCCACAGTGGGACAAAATGATATCCTGGGATGTGGAATAGAGAATCTGCAATTGCGGATTTCTGAAAATCAGCCGAAACTTCTGGGAAACAATTCCGAAAGTGTTTCAAAAAAGCTATTGCTGGGTATAGGTGGAGAATGCTCCACTTGGTCATATATTTACATATATATTTGCATATTTCTGTGTTCTACAATGGGGATAGTGTATATAGTAGCACTTGTTAAGGGTTTTCATCCGGTGTATATGTAATCGGTGGAGAATACTCCATTTGGCCACAGTGGGACAAAATGTTCTGGGATATAGAATAGAAAATCTGAAATTGCTAATTTCTGAAATTCAGCCGAAAGCTATTGCTGGGTATGTCTTGCGTTGGTGGAGAATGCTCCACTTGGTCACAGTGGAACAAAATATATTTTCGTACTTGAGAATATATTTTTATATTCCGCTGTTCTGCAAATCTTTTGGAATATGGGGATAGTGGTTTCTAGTGACACTTGTCAAGGGCTTTCACCCGGTACATATTTGATCGGTGGAGAATGCTCAATTTGACTACGGTGGGACAAAATTTTGTTCTATGACGTGAAATAGAAAATCTGAAATTGCGGATTTATGAAAATCAAGCGAAACTTGTGGGGTGCAAATTCCGAAAGAGCTTCCAAAAAGCTATGGCTGTGTATGCATTTCGTTGGTAGAGAATTTTCCACTTGGTCAAAATCGTCAAATATTTCGAGATAATTGTTCAATGTACATTATGAGTTTGATTTATGTTCTGAACGATATCAATTTTTCTGAATTTTATTGTGCACATATCCATTATTTTAAGTGTTTTTACCTGTGCCCCAACCTTAAACATTTTAAGAGAGCACTGTTATCTTGACAACAGAGGTGTGGTGACCCAATGTGGTTTGTGTCTTTGCTAGTTAGATACGAATTTATCTTCACACACATTATTATTATTATTTAGTTTCCCAAGTTTATAAATGTATTAAAACACATTTTATTATGCAAACAAGTTGACGTTGCTACTTAACAAAGTTTTACTCGCAAAAAAAAATTACAGTGTCTAGTAAAAAATGTAACTTCAAATTCGACAATTTTTTATATATGGCTTTCCACTGCGAGAAAATTGTGCATGGTACCATCCACCAGTGTATTGTGCAGAGAATAGTAACCTAATTTTAACAGGAAGCAAAACATTACTCTATCTTTTTTTCTTTATATTTCTACCCTCCTTAAATAATTTGTGAAAAATATCACAAATTTCTTTGTGATATTTCTGGCTCACACAATTGTAAACCAAAAGCCACAATTTAAATCTAAAAGTTCCCTAGTTCCCCAGTTTGTCGAACCGAATCCTTTTGGTAAATTTGCTGTGAGATTTCTGGAAGTTTTTTAACCATCCATCTATCAATAGTCATCTGTCCATACAACTAGTCATCCATCTATCGATACATCCACCTATCCATCCATCGCATTCCTCCGTCTGGAAAATAAAAGGTAAATTTGTGTTTTGACTTTATTCCCCTTAAGAAACGTAGTGCATTTGTCTAAGCTACCTTTAGTAGCAATCACAATCGTTTGCCGATGGCAAAACGATAATTAAGCACAGTGCGGTGAAGTGTATCAAAAGTGCATAAAAAATATTTCGGTACTCAGATCAGAGTTGGTGAACATTGTCGTCCTTAAATCTAAAGATAATTTTGTTTTTTCTCAATAGAAAAATTTAATCATTCGCGAATTTGTTTCTTAATATTTTTGTTCATAATTTGTGTAACTAAATAATTACATTCAGTTGCAGGACGTTGTTGTTGGTGCTCCTTTCTGCTTCTTTTCTTCCTGTTGAGAGATTGTTTTCGGTGATCTTGTAAGCCACAGGCGTTCATACATTCGTACATAAAATCTCTCGTTTTCGTTGTCACTCCACGACAAAACAATCTCACAACATCGAACATACGTATATTTCCAATTGTCATTGCACATCACCACATGCACACACTAACTTTCTAATTTACCTACCTATTCGCATTTGTTCTATTTGCATCGAGAGAACTTGAATTGTCCATCGACGGCGAGTTTTTCTTACTTTTTTAGCTATCGACGTCGCAGTCTAGTGTATATATTGATAATTGTTCCTTTCAGAGACGCTGACGTAGAGTGAGAGTAATTGCATTCTTTTGATTTTCTGGATAGTACCCTACAGCCCGTTCTAGTCGCGATCAACGTATTTGTAACGTAGAATACGTTTTTTTTTTGGCGTTCATCGCGATAATCGGTGAGGGGCTATTCTAACATTCAACGGTACACCCTATAGCCTATATTCGGTACAAGTCGGTTATTAACATTTTCGTAAGTTTAGTTAATACTTTTATTCAAATTGAATTCTGTCTATTTTCAAATTAAAACTGATGTAAGTTTTTGCTTCGGTCACTAAAATTACTAAGTTAATTAACTATACATCCTACATTCCATCCTGGTCGGCATTCAAAGTGTTTGTGACACTTAACTGCAAATATTTGTCTTTACTTTTTTCAAGTATTATTAACATTTTTCAAAAGCAAAATTAAAAAAAAATTGATTTATTCCCGAATTTGCGCAGTTTTTTGTCCTCCAAATTAAAAACAATAAATTTCAAATTTAAGATTTATTTTCTTTGTATAATTGAAGTGTTCTTTACATCTAATGTTGTTCTTTTTTTTAATTTAAGTGTAACATTTTTTAATTTGTTTTCATTGTTCAAATAAGTACAAGAAACAATTTTTTTTTTGTATTCTTTCTTTTAAAATAATTTTTGATTTGGTTTCTTATTTCGTGCTTTGTTTTGGAAATCATTTTTCAAAAGTGTACGCACCAATCTTCCCAATTTGAAATTGTTATTTTTCCAATTCAAATTTTTTTTAAATTTTCGACTGATTTTCGGGATCAATTTATAATGTCACTTAATTCATGCATTCGTTTAGCCGATCGTCTTATAGAGTTCGATGCGGACATCAGTGACAATAGAGTTCCTCTATGCCCTGCTCTTTCAGTGGAAATTCATATTGAAGAGCTTAAGTCGACATGATCCGCAATCAAGGCGACATTCGACAGACATTTTCATGATCGGGACAATGAAGAGGAAGATGATAATGAGAGTCAAGGCGACGACGCAGGGGTGAGCACGGAGGTAAGGCCTCAGAGCTTGAGACTTTGCGCGCTAAGCACAAAAGTACGTATGTAACGTACTGCAAGTATTTGACAAAATTGGCTCAGCTTTGCGAAGATTTCAAGAGCTAGTCAGTTCTTCTGGAACCTCTACCCCGTCCTATCAGTATTTCTTAAAAATATGAATCTTCAGAGACACCTTCCATCTTCCACCGTGCGAAACCGAGGTCTTCAATGGGGGTTATATGTCCTGGCCCACATTCCGAGATATGTTCACTACGGTGAACATAAAAAATGTTCGCCTCAGTCCGGTCAAGAAATTGTTTCACTTGACCCAGAATCCAAAGTGAGGCACGAGACATAGTCCGAAGAAGTCCATTGACCAACCAAGGCTTTCGGTTCGAAAGTAAGAGAATCCTTGTAAATGGACAGCTAATACTTTTA
>JAHXMU010026004.1:0-24897 GCA_019455685.1 Philornis downsi | reverse complement strand
AACCAACAGCATGACTGTGCCACTACATTCACTCACCCAAAACGATCTCTTTTCGCGCGTATGCCAGCGCTTACTCAGCCACAGTGGATGAGAATAGATATGAGATATCAGTTAAAAAACAAAAAAAAAAAAATCCTCTTCACCCCATTCATGGAATGTAGGTGAACTTCTTACATTAAGCTTCTCCCTATTTTTTATGCCACTGAAAGGGATCTACAAGTTAAAATGATTTCAAACATCAAAACTTATCGATTACCTCACTAATTGAATTGTCGTCAACAAACATAGGGGAGTATGTGGGCTCAAAAAAATTTAAAAAAAGGATGGTTGTATGGGAAATAGAAACCACGACCACATGTTCGATAGTCACTTGTGCCATGATCGGTATATAGCAACGACAAGGCTTCGTTGAATTGTTCCTAAGACACACAAAATACGAACTCATTCGCTTCATTACCTTCATTGTGCTTACATGCTTAATCTTTTAAGCTCGCTTAAAGAAGCCATTTGAATATTTTGAGGCCCAGCTTGAAAAGCTTCTAATAGACATTTCGATTACGCGACTACTCGAAGTGTCTGTCAGAACATCAAGATAACCGCCATTGAAAGAGTGATAGATGACTGTATCTTGGTTTGGACCCACTATTATGTGCACCACAGACGTGGGGCCTACAACATACAGATATATTTTACTGTCCAAAAAACAACAATTTGAAAATCATCACTTTAGAATTTCGAAATCATTTTATTGCTTATTCATTTCTTACTAACTAAATTCATTTCACTTTCATTTCTTACTAGCTCTATCAGCAATATCTTGTTAATAATTGTAGTCGACCGTGGTGCAATGGTTAGTGCACGCGACTACCGTTCAAATGGCTACAGGTTCAACCCCACATATGGCCACCTATCATTATTTGAAATCATCATCATTATTTGAAAGACGGTCACCTCGATATTTCTGACGAACACTTTGTGTAGTCGCATAATCGACGAGTCTTGTTAATGCTTCTCAAACTGTGCCGTTCGGAATCATCGCTAAACTGTAGGTCCCATTGAGGGAGTCTTAAAATAGAATGCCTGTAAGCTCACTGAATGTGAGAAGCTCTCCCAATGTCTCATTCGGGAGATGCAAAGAAGTTTGTAATGAGGGGGTTAACATTCTATAGAAAAAGTATCGGAGATTAGTCAATACAAACACAAAATATTTATTATTAGTTCAAATTTATTAAGCGGCTTTTACAATAGACCCCTTCGGAATAATCCATTTGTTTCAACGCATAATCCAATCATTAAACATTATTCAAACGCATTTTCCGAAATGTTTTTCCCAATGTTATGTCTTCTATCGACGGAAAACGGCCGTTTCGAAATGGTAATTTGGGTTTTTGGAGGGGGAAAACAATTCGGCCGAATACGCGATTGTTGAAGGATGTTTGTTGAGTTTTTGGCCAGAAATTTCTTCGTTGCGAAATTTGTTAAGTGCGAAATCCATAAGTTTTCTTTCCACAAATCTGGATTTTTTTTCGGGCCAGTTGCTTTCTCAAATGTTGCATGACGCTCCCATGATATTCCTTATTTATCATCTGAACTTGTGATAATAATTCCAAGTTCACAGCACCGAATCCTAAAATTTTTCTCAAAATGGAGTTGAATCTTTAGTCTGAAATGACACATCATCAGCAAGCTCCTTAATTGTTAATTAGCAGTTTTTGGTCACCTAATCTTGGATTTGTAGGATGTGACATTTATTCTTTGAGGTTGACATTCATCCGGAGCGCTTTTTAACATCAACTCGTTCTCGGCCTTTGACTTGTAGGATGTGACATTCATTAGTTGAGGCTGATATTCATCCGGAGCGCTTTTCAACCTCGATCGATAGCACATATAAGCATCCAACGAAGCCTTTTGTTCACCGAAGGCCTTCTGTATCGCTCCAAATGTCTCCGCAGCAGAAATTTCGTTTATTAAATAAAATTTAATGCAATCATACATTGTGAAAATCGCTCAAATTACATTTTGCGTTGCACAAAACAAATGCTAAATGTCAAATTTGGCGCACACATCTGTCACGCTGCCATCAGCTAAGAGGTGAAATGTTTCTGAAATGCGATATTAGTAGTAGTAGTTTACAATATCATAGTCAGGGCAGCAGACTAACACGTTATTTTGCTGTCTCCCTTTGTGAGTACCTTTGATCTATTCGCCTTTTCATCTAACCGAGTGTAAAATTCATTTTAATAAAAGGACAATAAGTCTCGAATCACGATAGTGACTATTTGGTTGCTTATAGTATTAAATCACCGGACAAGGTGTCTAAATATCTCGAACATTACAAGTCCACTTCCGAATTCATGCTTTTCAGTATGGTAGCATAGCGTAGAAATATCACACCATCGCCTTCCATGCATGATGGTGATGTCAGTTGATGACATGTAGCCAATAGGATAAACGGAGCTTGCTTCTAAAAAGGCCTTTAAAACACTGATGCGGTTGTCAACGCTTTAAGTTCCCATTTTTCCTCTTGGTCTCTATTAATACTATTTTTCAGTGGCTTGGTAAAAGTTGAATTTCAGTAAGAAATTCTGCCAAAAAAGTGCTGGAAACTGATCATCTATCAATACATGAGTTTTGTCCTTAAGTTGGCATAGCTCTCTCTAAAGCACCTCGGAATTTGAGCACAATCTGCTATGTAGTTTGCTTATAGCGCTCGATTTTGTCACTTCATCTCAATCGATAAAAATATCAAACAAAAAGTTCGTCCCAAGCTTTGTATTGCAAATAGAATTTCGTGTACCGAATTGCTGAAAATGTTACAAAAGGTTTACGGATGAATCAATATATTAAAAAGGCGCCGAGATATGGTGGAAATTTTTCCTCGGCCTAACGACGAAGTTTAAATCTTCAGATGAAGTTCAAAATATCGAAAAAAAAAATTATTTAATTTTTGTATTGCGAATGGAATTTCGTGTGCCGAATTGCTGAAATGGTGCAAAAAGCTAACAGCGAATCGACTGAAATACATGTGTGTAAGAGTGGTACAATGCATTAAAAAGCGACGGAGATGTAGTGGAAAATTTTCCTCGGCCTAACGACGAAGTTGAAATCTTCAGATGAAGTTAAAAGTATCGAAGATAAATTGTCCAAGTTTTGTATTGCAAATAGAATTTCGTGTGCCGAATTGCTTAAAAATATCACGGTGAATCGACTTTATGAAAAACACGTGTAAATGAGATATGGTGGACGGTTTTCCTCAGCCTAACGAGTAAGTTAAAATCTTCAGATGACGTTAAAATCAATAAGGTGAGGGAAGTGATGACAGAACATCGTCATTTAAGTTTGAGAGAGATATCCTCCTAGAACTTTTTTAGCACTCCACATAGTTTTCAGATTGGGTGCATTGAATGAATTACCCCTTTAGATTGAATGAATTAATTAATCTAGCCCCTTCCAGAGAAAATTTATTGATACATCAATGATCGCTCGACAAGTTCCGATAACTTCCAATCGTATAAATAATGTCACTGAAAACATAACAAAACGAGTCAATTTCGGTTCCACATTCTTGAAATGTATTATAACTGGTGACGAGACATGGATGTACGAGTTTGACTTGTAAACCAGTCAAAAAGCTTAGCCCTCCAACTGAGCTTAAGCTGAAAAAAAACTACGTCAAAGTTGGCCAAAGGCCAAAGTAAAGTTGACAATTTTCTTCGATTATCGCAATATTATACATTTAGAATTCCAGCCAGGAAATCAGACAGTAAATGAAAAATATTATCTTGGCGTTATTCGGCGTTTGAGAGATCAAATTAATCGCAAATTACCAGATTTGTAAAGAAACAACTTATGAATTATCCACCACCCATAACGAGCTATCTCGCAACACTATATTTGTGAACGAATTTCGGGCCAAAAATTTTCATCAAATTATCAGCGTTTTTATTTGATGTGATTCCGCTTTTTTCCAAAACTCAAATCACCACTTTTAAACATCCGTTTTCAGTCACTAGAAAACATAAAACAAAATTCGAGCTGAGAAGTAAACATTGGATTGTTCATTGGCATAACTGTATTATTACGGAAGGGGCCTACTTTGAAAGCTATACAATAGACATGAATAAATAACAAGTATTTTGTGTTTTATTGACAAATTCACGGTATTTTTCTTTTAGCCGAATGTACAGGGTGGCGCAATAGAACGTGCATATTTAAAAAATAGATTAAAAAATAAATGCAAAAGGTATGGTTAAAATAAATCTAAGTAAGGCATTGTAGAGTCATAAATGGAGTTTATTTTTTAAAAATAACATCATCTAAATGGTGATCCTCTCTACGACGGCACTCCTCTAACCGCAATCGAAAATTATTGAAAACTTTCTTCAGTAATACTGATGCATTTCACCACGGATATTCTCCTTGAGCTGAACGATGTTTCTTGGATTATTACTGTAGACTTTGTGTTTGAGGTATACCCACAAAAAAAGTCAAGAGGCGTTAAGTCTGGACTACGTGGGGGCCATGGGATATCACCTCTTTTCGAAATCAGTCTGCCAGGGAACATCTGCTTCACCACCGCCATGGAGTCATTTGATGTGTGACAGGTAGCTCCATCTTGTTGGAACCAAGTTCTGGAATTCACTATTCTTGAACTTTTAATTTTTGGAGCCAAAAATCCGTCCAACATCTCAACATAGCGTTCTGTATTAACCGTGACGTTTTGGCCCCGCGCATTTTCGAAGAAAGGAGGACCAATTATTCCTCTGCCAGAGATTGCTGCCCTTACTGTCACTTTAGGACTATGCAATGGTTTCTGGTGTTTGATTTTGGGATTTTCACTGTTCCAGTAACGACAATTTTGACGGTTTACGAACCCATTCATAAGGAAATGAGCCTCGTCAGAGAAAAGGATATTGTCGAAATTGGAAAATCGATTAAGCATTTCATTAGCAAATGCGAGCCTTGCTATGAAGTCAGACTCTTTCAATTTTTGTGTTAATTGCAGCTTATATGGATGCAGTTTAAGATTCAATGTTAAAATTCGTTGCAAACTTCGTCGCGATAATTGTAAGACAGACGATCTGTTGCGAGTCGACATTTGTGGATTTGGTCGTACTGACTCCATAACTCTCTCAACATTGTCTTCGGTCCTAGATGTTCTTGGGTGACCATTTGCTTGTGGTTTAAATGCTGAACTGGTCCCTATTTTAATTAAATTAGCACTCGGAGCTTTACTAATTCGCCGTAGTCCATATGTAGCACAATATACATAGTCGCCTAGTAGCAATATATAAACGAGAGTTCTCGTAAAATGCGCGACGCTTCCCGTCGAAGTGATTCATAGCGACTAAAACTCCATGAACCCGCCAACCCAACGATGTAGGCGCCCCCCGCCCGCGCCTTTTCTACCCCGCAAAAAAAAGATGATGCAATATGCACGTATCGGCTGTTAAGTACCTGTCATCTGAAATGTTATTTATTTAGTGAAAGTTTTGCCATTTACGAATATGGATCGTTTAACAACCGAAGAATGCGTGATTCAAAAGCTGTGATTCAAACGTGGCAACTTTTCGTGTTTTAAGGGGTGATTATGGTCGTCATAATCGATCTACTGTGCAATGAATTGGCAAACTTGTAAAGAAATTTGAAGAGACTGCAAGCATTACGGATGTGGTCAGGCTTGTGCATCATCGCAATGTACGCGCTGCCGGAAATATCGCATCCGTTAGTGAAATTGTGGCGAATACCCCGAATGTCAATTCAGAGCTCTATGGCCGAGTGATAACCAATTTTTTTGCCAGAAATTGAAGATTATGAACTGAACGATATGCGATTTCAACAAAACAATGCCACGAATCACAAAACATGACCGAGGAGCATTTGAAAACCAACATTCGTCAAGTTATCGCCGAGATGCTGTCCGAAATGTGCGAAAAGATGTTCGAAAACTATCTCAAAAGGATCCACTGCCGCAACCAATCCAGAGGCGGTCATGTAAATGACATTATATTTCGTACACAATGGCAAGGTCCAAGCATTATAATGAAATAAAAGTTACATCAAAATCATGGCTTTATATGTGTGTTTCATTTAAGTTTACTTTTAGGACCGAAAAATTGATAACCCGGTAATTTCACAACTTTTAACAGGACATTGAAAGGTTTTGTAAATCTTATTTACGGAATAAAAATATCCGTCAGCGGGCGCAGCATAACGGTTACAACGTGCGACTATCATTAATATGATCGTGGGTTCGAACTCCGATGCAACGAAGTATCATTATTTAAGCGGCAGTCAATAGCCGACTAATCGACAAGTCCAGTAAATAATTCTCAAACTGACGTTCGGAATCGCCGTTAAACTTTAGCTACTTTTGAGTGAGTCTAAAAATAGATTGTGTTTAAGTAAATTCTATGTAAGAATTTCTCCCACAGCACATTCATGGAATGCAAGGGAATTCAAACCCTATTGCCAATTGTTCAAATGCCTACGATTTATTTTTAAAACTCAATTCCTCCACTGTGCCACGTAATAGGACATATATTGCTGTTGTTTGTACTCACCCGCGGGCACTGCATGAACTGATTCTTAGTGTTGCTGGTGACGGTGCTTACTGGCGTTGTTACTTCGTTGCCATCATGTTGTTAAGCTGTTGCTGCAACAGTTTGTTGCCTCGGTGGCTGTGCATGCAGTTGCATTTTTGCCACATCCCCATGTTATGAATGCGCGGTGGGATGGTGGGATGAAATGAAGCTCAGCGCTCAAAAAAAAAAAAAAAAAAAAAATATTTCCTTAAAATTAATTTTAAGTTTGGTTGTTGCTCGCTGTTAAAATGAACATTACGATCATGACGATGTTAATGATGTTAATTCGTTACGTCTGCCTTAGTTTCTGGGCTTTATTCATTGGTTGGTCTTTTTATATGCTTTTTGTTTTTCGGGGAAACAAATTGGCCAAGTCTCGGTGGCATCATCATGTGCAACAACATCGCCATCGCCATCGTCATTGCTATGATCAAAAGGTGTTGCCGTGCCAGGTAATGAGGTGAGAAACGCATTTTATTCCCGCTTGACTAGAGAAGCAAAAAAAACGTAAAATATATTGGTGATCATTTTTTTTTCGCCACGACCAACATTGTTTGCGGTTAATTTGACTCAAAAATATTATAGATGTAAAATTATTTATAGAATTTCGCTTCGTTGAAATGTAATAAATTTTCCTGACTTTTATGGGCATTTATGTTTGGTGAGGAAGAAGAATAAACGATTTGGCAATTTTGGAGATTAATAACGAAAATCGCAATTAAAATTGTTGGTAATGATGAAATATTTGACAATTTTTGATTTTTATAGCCCGTAATTAGTGCTTAATGCTTTAAAAAAATGTTGCCTGGCAGTCCGTCATGACATTGGGTCAATGAAATACGATTTAGAAGGACTTGATCTCATTCTAAAGTCAATTTTCTAGAGCATAATTCTTAAAAATCTTGAAGTCTTTAGAGAGCCCAAATATTTCAATTATTCCCAACTTGTAGTTGAATTTCTTTATCTGTGTCAAAGGAAAGGAAAGATAAGTCGATCTACTTTTTCGTTATCTCGAATAAGACCAAAGCAGGCGTAGCAATAGTAGAAAGATATTTGTAGACGGTACATATAAACACAAAACAAATTTTCTTGCATCCCATGAATAGGATATGGGAGGACTTCTCTCGTTTAACGGGTTTACATGTATTAATATTTTTGACTCACTCATTCAAACCTGCAGTTTAACGACGATTCTGAACGTCAATATGAAAAGCTTTTTTTAGATTTGTTGATTACTCAACTACACGAAGTGTCCAATGGAGAAATTATCATATCCTGAATTGAACCCACGATAATAGTCTCATATTCTACCCACCGTGTCATGGCTGGTCATACAAATAACTTGAACTTGGCATCAAAAGTTCGATCGAGCTGAAGCTTGTAGACATCCTGCCATGAATTGTGGTTCACAGTATCATGGTTGATGTACTATGTAGTTCTTCATCAGAAAATTATGTGCGGAATTAAATGTTCTCTACTCATTTAAATTGCATAAAAGGCAATTTCGTACACAAATATAAGTGCAAGAAAACTTGGCAAAGTGCCTTGCATTCCATGAATGAGATATGGAAGAGCCCTTACTTTCAGTGAGTTTACAGGCATTCTACTTTAACGAGACCTTTAATTTAACGAGACCTACAGTTTAAGGGCATTTCCCAGTGTCACCGTTTAAGAAGTATTTACCAGACTTGTCGATTACTCGAATAGCCGTCAGATATATCAAGATGACCGCTGCCCAAATAATGAGAGGTGACTGTATGCGGGATTGAACCCGCATGACGAACGATTTTCGCGTGTACTAAGCATATCGCCACAGTCGGTCACATTTCGGTCATGCTTATTTCCTGATTACGTGATAATAAATAAAACTTATATTTCTAGTATAGTGGATATGAACGTTATCTAGCACAGACGAGTACTATCTTCCAGTTGTAGTAAAAGTACTCGCTGTATTGAATGAGTAAGTAAGGAAACTTAGAAGAACCTGTCACAGAAAACCTATCACTGATCCTGCGCAATATTTTAATTATTTGAATTCTACGGCCTTTATCCTGATATCCACAATATCCAGTTGCAATATATTGCACATTCGATGGTAGCTGTCGCAGAAACCCTATAAAAATCTACGCTCAAGGAAACCTAGACGTGACGGCGAATGTCGTATAATATTTTCATGCATGGCAATGCTGTAGCCAAATTATAATGTTGTGAGAGAAGCTTTAAAGAGAAGACAAAAGCGGTGCATCATCTTATTAAACAAAAGAAATACCGGATGGTGACGATATAGAAAGATAAGGGGTAGAACGAAAGTCCGAAAATACTGCCAGAAGATAAAAAGGAAAATGTTATGGCAGCTGGCTCTAAATGAGTTAATGTTAATACTAGCATACAGATATCTATCTCCAAAAATAGGCATTTCTATGAGCTTGCCAAGGTTACCTAGGTCAGCAAGATACGATGCAAATATTGGATATACTTTAGATTTGGTGACCCGTAACTCAGAAAATTTTGGATCTGGCGCAACTTTTCTTTTTATTATTCTTTTTGATTAAGTCATCCGCTAAAAAAAATTAAAAATTTAGATTTTGACCATGAAGCAAACATGTTTTCTCTGAGCTGCCTTAATATTGGAACAACTATATAAAAAACTGTTAAAAATATAAAAAAAAAGTATATAAATATGGGGTTACCGATTCAGTGGTTTCAAAACCACAGGTCTAGCAAGACCTCCAGCTATTAAATATCTGTCATTTGAAGTGTTATTTATTTAGTGAAAGGTTTTCCATTCATGAATATAAATCGTTTAATAAACGAAGAATGCGTACAAATATTTAAAGCTTACTACAAAAGTGGTGATTCAGACGTAGACTTTCAAACGAACAAAATTTTCTTCAGCGATGAAGCTCATTTCTCGCACGGTGATCACATAAATAAAATTGTCACATATGGGGCTCGAAAAAACCAGAAGTGATTGTGGAAAAGCCATTGCATCCGGAAAAAGTGACTGTTTGGTGCCAATTATGGTCTGGAGGTGCCATTGGGCCGTATTTTTTCCAAAACTACCCCAAAAGGACTCACTGCAATGCAAAGGCGACTATTTTCACGACGTTGTATTCTGTATATAAGAGCGAGGTTCAAGCATTATAATGAAATGCAAATTACTTGAAAAACGGAAAAACGAAAAACGGATAACCTTAATATAATTACAAATGGTATATACTTATACACAAGGATGTTCGGATTTCATAGGTATCTTAATCTCTTCTTTTAGATCTTTAAATCTTAAAACAAATTTACGTTTTTGGTGGCACTTTAATTGGTGAATATCGTAAAATGTTATTGAGATATATCTTACATTTAAACAAAATAGAGGCGATCTAAAAGGAATTTACATATTTGGAAGATTATGCCTTCTTTTAAATTTACTTTCCAAAATTCAATGCGAAATTATAGTAGGTGACAACATTTCACCAATTTGTTATATCGTTTTACGTTCAGGTTCCCTCACATTCTATACAAATTGTCCGATTAGATTATACAGGGCCCTTCTGGTATCCCTGTGAACGTGATTAATTTGTCCCATACATTTTTAAGGCAATGTCATTTAATGTATTGCGTTAAATCAAGTTTAAATTTGTTAAAAAAAAATAATCACCTGTGACACGATGGTTAGCACACGCGACTATTGCTCGCATGGCAGCAGGTTCAATGTCGCGTCTAAAAATAGAATGCTTGTAAGCTCACCAAATGTGAGAAGACCTCGCATACCTCATTCAGAAGATGCATGAGAATTTTTTTTTATTTTTAAAGTAGCTGAAAGAAAATGCAGCGCATAGCTTTTAAGTTTTGGAAATTCAATCTTTCCTCTGTAAATTCTAATTAGAAGGCTGTTGTAACCCAAATTTTGTTCATTATTTTAGTTTCTAATTCTCAGTAAAATCTCAGAAAAGTTGACCATGAGGCACGTCCTTTTTGATAATTTCCGTATAAATGAACGACTTAACCCATAAATTTATAGCTTAATATTTTTCAACTGGTTGTTCACGCTAGTATAGCTTACACCATTTGCGTGATAAATTAAATTCTTAGAATGGTAAGTAGTGCACATCACACCCCTTCTAGTAGCTCCCATACAAATTGAACAATCAATCGAAATAATTTTTAATTCACAAACTAAAGTTGCTTATCACAATTTAACATTTGTCTTATTAGTTGTCCTTCCATAATTTATAAATCAGATTTCCCTTTATTATGCCTTAATTCCGGATATTTGTAATTAAGAAATAGCGATATACAACGTCTCACTTTTGAACTGACGCAAATTGGGTGAAGATATGCGTAATTCAGTTCACCTGACTGCAATTTCTATACTGATTTGAAATGTTGATCGTGAGCATCTATAGTCAGATCAAGCGCCTGCATCAGTGGTAGTTTGGGCCACAGGAGATCCAACACTCGTTTTCACTGAAGAAGGCATAAAAGAAAAGATTTCAAACGGTACTTCGTTACCTTGGACATGCAAGCGGGCCTAGAGACCCTATTGGACATTTCAACAAGACTCGGCAGCCTCGCATAAAGCCCATGAAATACAACGTTTTCCCATTTCTCAAATTTCCATTTTAATTCTTCCACAATAATGGCCACCATATTCCCCGGACTTAAACTCTATGAACATTTCAATATGGTCCATTTTGGGGGGCAAAATGTCAACTAAACAATATGAGATGATTAACGCCTTAAAGATTACTCTTAGGCGAGAACAGGACAAAATGCCACCATGCCATATTCGCGCAGAGTATGAAGCCTTCTCAGATAGACTCGATGCATTAATGGGCGCTAAAGATGGCTACTTCGAATTATAATATATTTTTCTTAAAATTTAAAAATTTGATACCAAAGTTTTTAGATAAAAGAAAATAAAAATTGACGAAATTGCAGAATTTTTAATTGGTAACAATTCGAGCGCAGAACCTGCATATTGAATTTAATTACCAGAGAGGGTGTGGCGATTTTTATAAATATTAACAAACATGCAAGTAATAAACGCATTAAGCAACTGCAACTAACGAATTAAGGATTACAGCGGAAAAAATTAATTTCGATAAAATGATAGATTTGCATGGCAGGTGCCAGAATGAACGTGACTTAATGGTAGAATTTTTCAAATTCCGCAAAGCACATAGCAATGAATTGGAAAAAGTTAAGTTACTGCAAAAAAATTAAGGTCGGTGAATGCTGAGTTACAGGAAATGAATTGAATTTCAGAAAATCGATCAACAACTTCGGTCAATTGCATTGAATGTACCTGAAGGAGTGAGTCGACATGATCCAGTCACACTTCCCGACTACGATTCGGGAAATATTAATTCGTGCTCTCCAGTTTCATTCTTAGAATTTACTGAATCAAATGTGTGATGTGTGCCATATTTAATGGAATTCAGTATAACTTGTGGGAAACTATGAAACTGACAATATTTGGATTAAATAGGTCATTTATATAAGATATACCAGATGAGGTGTGTGCGATATAAAATATTTACAATCCCCTATGATGATCCAGTAAAACATTAAACCACGATATAATTCTTTAAAGAATTACAAGAGTTTTGGGGCTATCAGCCAAGCAGATAGAATGACGTACATTGCCCAGTTTTCCCGGGCTTAATATTATTGTAGTTACAAGGGCTGTACCAAAACTAGCCGACCGTACAAAGGAGACACAACAAATTTGGGAAAAATTTTCTTTATTTTTCATCATAATCTCCCTTTAGCTCGATACAGCTTTTCCAGCGATATTCAATATCTTCTATACCCAGTTTATACATATATGTAGTAAGAACAGTCAAACTCTTAAAAAGCCATCAACCGCAGACCTCACCTCTTTGTTGGGAAATCTTTTGCCATCGAACCATTTTTTTAAGTTTACAAATCTATCAAATAGGATGCGTGGTAAGGTAATTCGAATTTTAATTCATTAATTTTGGCTATCGCAATAGTGGATGTGTGAACTGAATCATTGTCTTGATGAAACAACACTTTCTTTTTGGCCAAATGCGGCCTTTTTCCTATAATTTCATCACCTAAACGCTGCAATGAATTGGCATAATATTCGCTGTTGATGGTTTTTCTTTCCTGTAAATAATCAACAAAATGAATTCCATACGCATTCCAAAAAACAGATGCCTTGACCTTGCCTGCAGATGCAGCTGTCTTCGCCTATTTTGTCCACGAATCTCCCATTCCAGTCCACTGCTTTGACTTGGAGGTTGGACTCATGTTTCATATATGGTTATAAATCGACACAAAAATTCGGCTTTATTGTGGTAAAACATCGCCAAACACTCTACTAAAAAATAATCACTACGCCGTTTTTGCTCTGTTGAAAGCAAGCGCGGAATCCATCATGCGCACAACTTCCTCATCTTCAAATTTTCGATCAATGTGCAATGTACAGCACTTTTGGAAACGCCTATCATTTCAGATAGCTCACGCACCTTCTGGTGTGGACACCTTAATTGGTCGACCACTACAGTGTTGGTCTTGGCAACTTGTACGGCGTCTTTAAACACTGCTACCAAATATTTTACCGCCGTTAACGAAAGAATAGACTCTCATATAATAGAATCTACCACTGCTTTAATTTGGATTGAGATTTTCAATTGCAAATATTAAATTACACGATTGTGGCAAATTTTTTCCATATTTACAAATTCACTGACAACGTGGCGCCTTGAAACTTAAAACATATGCTATATAAGGTTGCATATTTCACCAAAATAATTTTCAAACTACTGGCACCATCTATACGACAGGTCGTCTAGTTTTGGGACCACCATCGTAGAAATTTTTTTGTTATCCTCTGTACTCAAGACTGTGCTAATAGACTAAAAGATGTGATAGATAAAGTTTTACATCAGTATGTCTTACTAAAGTCAAAGAATACAAATTCAACATTTCTCTGTTGTCAGGAAATTTGCTCTTTTCTTCTCGAAATCCGAACTCTTTGCCCTAGAAACTTGATTGTTATATAATTTTGCTACAAATGCTTTTTTTTATACTCGTACTTTAACCTCAATGGTGTTTTGATTAATACTATTAAATTAAGGTAAAACTTAGGTAAACAAAAAATCAACTCTATTGGTCCTGTTTAGTATGGTTCCCCGATACAAAATGCAGTGATCAGTGGGAACTGATTTAGAAACACTAAAGTGTCAGCATAAAAATAACATAAGAACCATAATTGGTAAAAATTAGTAATTATTGAAATCTAAAAGTGTAAAAGTTTTTCTTTTTCGTCAAATTTCATTCGGATTTCTTATTACTATTTCAAATGCCACCTCTTATGTGTGAAGATTATGAAACATCGCGCTGTATGCCAAACACCTCAGTTAAACTGGGAGTCTTTAAACGTCGATTCGTCACAGTTTCAATAACACCCACTTCAGCACAATCGTTTCATACATAGGTTAAGCGAGCCCCTTCGATTACGAAGTACTAAAATATGCAAAATCTGACTATTCATTCCGTCAATTTCTAACTATTTCTGCTATTCGTTTCATTTCAGTTTTCGTTTCGTTTCACTTTTGCGGTTACCGGTCGACGGAAGTTTATTTGTAAATCTAAATGTAAGAGTGATTTATTTATTGTAGAAACTGCCGACTGCTTTTGGAATTCCCATAAAAAGAAAAATTGAAATAGAAATCGTTTTTTTCCCTTTAAACTCTTAGTCAAATCTTATAATTGGTCTAATAAATATAAAAATCGTTAATAATTTAACCGAAGAATGAATCACCGAAGAATGAATCACGGCTGGCAGTTGGTGATTAAAGTGCCTGTCAGTTAGCCAGCCATTTAACTTCCGATAAAAGGGAAAATTCCAATGGGATCACCCAGCGGCGATTGAAGCAATGTTGGAAGGACTCAATGCATGCATTTTAGTTACTTAAATAAACGGTCACGGAACTATCTTCAGAAATTAAAATGATTGCATATACACATATGGTCAAAATACAGGGTGGCGCAATAGAACGTGTACATAGCATCATCTTTTTTGCGGGGTATAAAAGGCGCGGGCGGGGGTGCCTACATCGTTGGGTTGGCGGGCTCATGGAGTTTTAGTCGCTATGAATCACTTCGACGGGAAGAGTCGCGCATTTTGCGTGCGAGCATTTTACGAGAACTCTCGTTCATATATTGCTACTAGGCGACTATATTGTGCTACATATGGACTACGGCGAATTAGTGAAGTGCGGGGAAATCCACAATTGTCGACTCGCAAGAGATCGCCTGTCTTACAATTATCGCGACGAAGTTTGCAACGAATTTTAACATTGGATCTTAAACTGCATCCATATAAGCTGCAATTAACACAAGAATTGAAAGAGTCTGACTTCATAGCAAGGCTCGCATTTGCTAATGAAATGCTTAATCGATTTTCCAATTTTGTCGTTACTGGAACAGTGAAAATCCAAAAATCAAACACCAGAAACCATCGCATAGTCCTAAAGTGACAGTATGGGCAGCAATCTCTGGCAGAGGAACGCTATGTTGAGATGTTGGACGGATTTTTGGCTCCAGAAATTGAAAGTTCAAGAATAGTGAATTCCAGAATTTGGTTTCATCTGCTTCCATGGCGGTGGTGAAGCAGATATTCTATTTTTTAAATATACACGTTCTATTTCGCCACCCTGTACTAAGTACACCCTATATATCTTCTTTAAAGGCTCGTAGACGAAAATTTATTTAAATTAAAAGAAAGAAACAAATACTAATTTTTTTGTTATAACACTAGAAATAAAATAAATACTAAAACAATAACAAACAACAAGAATTAAATCCAGAATTTTTCAAAATGTAAGAAATTAATCAAAAAACATTGCACAAAATAATAAGTACATTTAGTTAAAATAAGCAAAAAAGTAAAATAATCAAGTTCTTCCTACTAAATTGGATTAGTTTCGTTAAAAGCCGGTATATCCACCTTTATTTTCAATTATTTTGTTGACTCTTTTTGGCGTGATGGCAATAAGCTTCCTACAGATTTCTACTGGTATTTCATACCACGTTCTTCGAACAAAATCCCATAACTGATCCTTATTTTTAAGAACCTCCTTTCCAATTCTTTGTTTCAACTATCCACAAAGATTTTCGATTGGATTTAAGTCTGGAGATTGACTTGGCCAGTCAAGAAGGGCAACATTATTATCTTTGAACCAATCCTTTACCAACTTAGAATTATGCTTCGGATTGTTATACTGCTGGAATGTTCATCTAAGAGGCATACTTTCCACAGCATAGTTCAACATCGTATTTGCCAAGATATCTTTGTAGTGGAATCTGGCCATAGTGTCAGTAATTCGATGTATCGGACGTACACTATACCATGACAAACAACCCCACACCATAATATTGCCGTCTCCGTGCTTGACCGTCTTCTTTGTAAAGCGAACATGGAATTCCTTACCCTTAGAGCGTCGAACATTCCGGGCCTTCCGCGAGTTTCGACGGGTTTTACGCTTTAAAGCATTTTGTGCAAAAAATGGCGACCGATTCATAGTTTCTGCTATAGAACAAAGTCTTCGTTCCACTTTCTCTTAGTCTTGAAATAATTTTTCTCTCCTCCGGAGAACAATGACTTTTTCGACCCATGGCTAATTTTTTTACTATATATTTTGTTATGAATAAAGATAAAAAAACAGAATAACAAGCCTTTCCAAAAAGACTACAACAGACTGCAAAAATATTAAAGAATTGAGCAATGTATTTATTATTTTGACCAAATACTGAAATCACACCTGAACAAAACTAACTCACAATGAAAATAACGGTTAAGCCCCAGTTTTGTTTTTACTTTTAAAGGCATTACCACATTAAAGTTGTTTAAATAAAAAAGAATTGCCACGTTTACTTTCAGTTAAAGTAACTAAAATTAAACATAAAGCAAAAATAAGCAGATGTTCTTATTCTTTCGACCATACTGACAACTTGAAAGAGCTTGTTATTTGTTTGTAAGGATACGAGTATAAACTAAGAATAATCTTAAGCGTTACAGAGTTAGAAAGGAAAAAAGTCTGCAAACTTTAATAAATGCACAGAAATTAGTCCTCTACAGTAATGCCCTTGATATAGATATACATATATACGGTAGAATGAGATTATAATGGCCTTCCAGGGACAGGGCATTCAAGTTCGTTGTAAACGTATTTCATTACTATCGGTATAAAATTTCGATCATACAAAAAGCTTTTAATCTTAACTACTACATTCCTTTTTATTAATCAGATGTATCTATTTAGAGGTTTCAAAACCGCCAGTCAGGCAAGGCTCTCAGCTGTTAAATATCTGTCATTTAAAGTGTTATTTATTCAGCGAAAGCTTTCCCATTTTCGAGCATAGATCGTTTAACAACCAATAAAAGCGTAAAAATAGCCAAAGTTTACTACAAAAGCGGTGATTCAAATGTGGATACTTTTCGAGCATTACGGGGTGATTATGGTCGTAATAATCAATCTACAGTGCAAAGAATTGGCAGGATTAAAAAAAACAATTTGAAGGGATTGGAAGCGTTACAATCTGTGCATCATCGCAATGCACAGGCGAATAATTCGAATTTCAATTCAAAGCGATATGGCCACATTATAGCAGATTTTTTTTGGCCTGCAATTGAAGATTGTATTACAAGCCACACAACACGACCGATTTTGGATTTATCATATGAGAAGTTTTTGAAAACTTAACTTCACATTGTGGCGACGGCAATTAGCCACCAAGATCATGTGATTTGACGTCGTTAGACTTATTGAGGAACTACATCAAAGACCGTGTTTACACGGCTAAGCCCTAAATGTTGGAGGAATGGAAAGTTATCGCCGAGATACCGCCCTAATTGTGCGAAGAAGTGGTCGAAAATGTGCGAAGAAGTGGATTAACTGCTGCAACCGATCCAGAGGCGGTCATTTAAATGACATTTGTTTTCGTGCATAAATGCAAAGTCCAAGCATTATAATGAAATATAATTTTCATCGAGATTATGGTTTTATGTTTCTTTAATTTATTTTGCAATAAAACTCGAAGTACATTCGACTAATTGTGAAATAAATTCAAAAACAAACATTTAGAAATAATTTGAAGAAGTAACAGTAAGATTTAAGAAACAATCATCGGTTCATTAATTTTAAATTATAAATACCAGCAGGTTAATTTTCTCTGACTCCGTCTCAGTTCTTAAAAAGACTGCACTAATGTCTCATAATATTTTGCCAATATCCAGAAAAAAAGTAAAAGTCATTCCATATTTTCCGCTACTTTGAAAGCTCTTTTTAATCGCACTAAAGTGACTAATGAAATTAACGCATTATAATCGGCAGTCTTTGTATTTTTTTTTTTTTTTTTTTTTTTTTTTGATGTAGAAACTTAAAATTGCTCAATAGGTATTAAAAAATTGTTGTTCGTTAACAACTTAAATTAATTAATGTCATAAAAAGTCCTAAAAAAGAAGAATTTCTAAAGAATTTGCAATGCTTTAGAGGATACAGTTAAAAGGCAGTTAAGAAGTGTCAAAAACAACAGCATTCCCCCTATGGCAAGGCTATATTAAATTCATCGATGATTATCCAATGTTTCATCACATCTAGCGTGGATCAGCGAATCTATCGTATGCTTGATTGCAGGTTCAATTCCCGATACTGCCATCTATCTTTCTTTGAGCGACAGTCACCACGATGTGTCTAACGAACACGTCTGATTAATGCTTCTTAAACTGTAATGTTTAGAATCATCGGTCCCATTGACGTAGTCTATAAATGGAATGAATGTAAGCTCATGGGATGTGAGGAGCTCTTCCATACCTGCTTCATGGACTATAAGAGAGTTTGTTTACAGGAGCACGAACCAGCAATCACATATTCAATGGTCACCAACCACGGTAGGCTGCGTATGAAAGTATACAATAATAAAATTGAAATATCTAAATAGTCTAAATATGTTAATATTCATGAATGAAATAATTCTTTACAAATTCTCAGTATTTTCATAATTTGCATCATTATTATATTGAAAGCTGGCAAAATTTCTAGACACTTCCTTCCTGTCGGCCCAGCATTATTTATCCTCATTCACCATCATGTACCCGGCCTCGTTTCTTTTCAAATAATTATTCACAATTTCGATGTTTCATTTCACTGATTTTTACTTATTGCGTTTATTTTTCTTTTTGTGGTCTGTTTTTTTTTTCTTGTTGTTGTTTGTTTCTTAGACATCCAAAAACAATGTGACGTGAGACACGGCGGCAACAACAAAACACCGTGCCGCAAGGCACAGAGCACCGCCACACCATCGGACATACTCACGCGTGTCGATCTAGACATGATCTTAAGAAAGCCATCACACCCCCCTTGCAGACCACCTTTCCCCACATAACAAATTGTGGCTCTTAATGAAGTGTGAGGAGTAAGGCGGTGAAGTGAAACAACGTGGCAACATTGTGTATAGATGTAAAATTTGTATCGAGTATTTGGGGTGGTGGCGATTGTGGTAGTAAAAGTGCCGGTGGTAGTGCTGGTCGTGGTCTCATGGTTGAATTAATAAATCATAGATAACTACGACTACAGAGACGGACGGACAGCGAGAAAGGCAGACACGCAGACATGCTACATCCATGCGAACATGCATGCGAAGTGGATTCTGCTCTATATATACATACAATGTATTCGGAACGTATTTTTATTTCGGTTCGTTCGTTGCTATTTTAAAGAAAACAAAAAAAGAACATTTTCACCAATGAAGTGAGGTATGATCGGTATGGGAACGTAGTGGATCACCTTTACTTTGGTGACATAAAATATCGGTGCTTTATAAGAAGAGACTACATGAAAACAAAATCAAGTGAACCTGTGTCAAATTCGTCCGGGGCAAAGCTTACATATTAGCCACTATGGATTGCAGTCCACAGTGGCATGAACTCTGTGCCGTTTCGTTATAGGACAAGTTAATATTTCGAAAAAGTCCGCTTCTTAAACATAGTTTTTTTTTCTAATGAAATGTCCACTGAAATACATTTTCAGCATACCCGCGTCCACAACTAGAGCGCAACCACTCAATGTAATACTTAGACTGATCACAAAATACAAATTTTGGATTTTCTACCAAGGGACCCCCTTAAAGGATGATTAACATGGCTTTAGCTCAAGCTAAAAAGAAAAATTAGAATGCATAGAGAAAAATTTAATCATTCCATTTTAAAATCTGCTTTGCACCGAATTCATGAAATCGAAGATGTGCGCTCAACCGAAAATCATTTGTATTCGTAAATATGTATTGAAGATTTATAAAGGCCTACTTGTACCACCATGACGAAACTCAGCTAAGTGTCAAAAACTTGTGTACAAAGACTTTAAGCGAAGCGTTCGCATTAAAGCGAAACAAGTCACTCTGTAGCAACATAAATAATGAACGGCATTTGCAACGTAATTTTATACCTTTTCCGAATAAAGACTCTAATATATATCAGCTTATACGGTAAAAATGTAACACCCAGAACGAAGTACCTAAAGCACTAAGTATTAATTATTAAACTATGGGTGGCCGGGCTGATAGACACCATAATTATCGTAAATGTCTATGAAACTTCATAAAGCAATTTGAAGGTAATCTCGCTTATTCATCGTATCACATTTGACGACTTGATTTTTGTTATTAGAGAGAATTGGTTTTATTTGTTGAGAATTACACGTTTCTTGTGTTTCGTAAATTGAAACTACTCATTTGTATCAGAATGTTCGCTATGACTCTCTAATAGAAATCTTCGCCATCTGTTGGCGAAAAGCTGAGACAATCGATCTCACAAACTTCTCTTGAGGTATGACAGCAAAATTATTCGCCAAAGGCTAGAATAAATGGTAATCACTTGGTGCCAAATCAAGGCTATTAGCGTGTGTAAAAGAACCTCACAAGCAAGCTTCTATAGCGTCAGGCGGGTCACTACCGGCGTGTGTGGCTCGACATTGTCCTGATGAACACAATTCCTTTCTTGTCGGCCAAGAATGACTCTGTCGCATAAATCGGATATAATTTGGGCGATAGTCTGGATTATGTTGACCTCGACCTAGCCTAGGGCTTGAGAGCGGCTTATTAACATAGACTTGACAATTCCCTCAAATCCCACATGTATAATGTCCATTGTGGCATTCGCCGTATGACATGTAGCACCATCCTGCTGGGACCACATGTCTCTTAACTCACTCCATCTCTGCGAGGCAAAACCATTCTCTCAAATCGCAGATACAGAATGTCGCTAATGCAAAATGGATCACATTTCGTCCACGTCCATTTCATTCAATTTGGTCCAAAAGAAATTCTTATCATTGGTCATCAAAGTAATTTTTAAAGTAGAAGCTAATGATGACGGTGGTCCGAAATCTATACCATTACATCTGTTGAATGTCATGTGGGTGGATGAAATCCACATGACGTCGCCTTTCATTCAAAAATGCGCCTTGTTGCTAAAAATTATTTTTCGACGAAAATTGAGGTCGTCATTTGAAGCGCAATCTATAATCATTAAATTTGAACTCGTGGTCTAGCGATAAGATACTCCATATAATATAAAGGCTGAGAGTTTTATGTTATAGGTGAACAAATGCATCTGCAGACTTATCCATTTAGTGGTTTAAAACCGTTGGTCTGGCAAGGCTGTCAGCTGTTAAATACCTTCCATCTGAAGTGTTATTTATTTAGTGAAACAAGTTAAAACTTACTGTAAAAGTGGTGATCTTTTTAGTCATTATAGTGAAAACTTTTTGTAGCTTGAAATCTTTTTTAGCTAATTACTCTGCGATTTTTGAGAAGATTGCAGTGACATCATATTATTCCTCTAATGAAATCGGCCCATGAAGGTAGAATATAAAGTTTATAAGCTATTTTTTATCCCCCTTGTTATACCACACCCATACGAACAGTCCAATTTAAAAAAACGATGCATAAATGAAAACTCTTAATATGTATCCGACAGTTTTCTTTTAATCTTAGTACGAGAAAAGACAAACTTTTATGAATGTTTAAATTAGCAGTAAAAATAGCAAAACACAACGACGGACAAACAGACAGAAATCATAACGATCGTCTCCGCCAGCGTCTTCATCATGAAATACAAATATGACGATTACTGCGAATGTCCAAATGTGGCACCGACAACCACAAACTCATGCGACCCATCATCATCATCATCATTATGATTATCACTCTCAACACGAGCACCAACAAAGTCTCCATTATCATCATCCTCGACGCGATCATTTTCAACATTGGCAGCAAGTTGATCATCATTAACTTCGTCATTATTTCAAATGCAAAAGATTGGCCGAGACCATTTCGATATGTTTTCTCTATACAGTAAATTTGATTCCTGCTTGAAATGAGTGATATCTCAAAAGAACATTTGGTCTTTTTCTTCAAATCAACAAGAAAAGAATCTTAAAACATGTAGTCGGACAGCCCAGCAGACAATGCCGATTTGTGAAGTAAATCTAAGTCCAAGCAATCTAAGAATAATTATTAACAACAATAGAAAAGAAAATATGAACGAAATAAATCCACGAACGAAATTTTAAATTTCATTAATTTCAGTTAAACATTGAAAAAGTTTAATTTGTTTTGGTTTTTAATACTGATACCCCTATAGAAGGACTGCCCCACAATTTTCTGTTTTATTAATCTCTGCAAATGGGTGAATTGAAAAAAAAATGATCATGAAATTTTGAACTAAATTCTTCCACTAGATTGTAGTGTTTTTTCGCGAGGAAAATTGACTTCAGTGGCAACATTAACCTGCCGAAATATAATAACTTACATTTTTGTGTCGTTAACTTGTGAATTTGAATAGTAATTAAAAAATACCCAATTTTGCAATTTTGCAAACATGACATTGACCGTATGGATAATCTATTTACTGGTTTCAAAATCGCCGGTCTGCTAAGGCTATCAGCTGTTAAATCCCGTCATCTGAAGTGTTATTTATTTAGTGAAAAATTTCCAATTTATACAGGGTGGCACAATAGAACGTGCATATTTAAAAATAGATTAAAAAATAAATAAAAAAGGTATGGTTAAAATAAATCTAAGGCATTATAGAGTAATAAATGAAGTTTATTTTTTAAAAATAACATCATCTAAATGGTGACCCTCTCTACGACGGCACTCCTCTAACCGCAAACGAAAATTATTCAAAACTTTCTCCATTAATACTGGCGTAATGGCTGCCACTTCACCACGGATATTCTCCTTGAGCTGAACGATGTTTCTTGGATTATTACTGTAGACTTCGTGTTTGAGGTATTCCCACAAAAAAAAAAAATCAAGAGGCGTCAAGTCTGGACTACGTGGGGACCATGGGATATCACCTCTTTTCGAAATCAGTCTGCCAGGGAACATCTGCTTCACCACCACCATGGAGTCATTTGATGTGTGACAGGTAGCTCCATCTTGTTGGAATCAAGTTCTGGAATTCACTATTTTTGAACTTTCAATTTCTGGAGCCAAAAATACGTCCAACATCTCAACATAGCGTTCCGTATTAACCGTGACGTTTTGGCCCCGCGCATTTTCGAAGAAAAAAGGACCAATTATCCCTCTGCCAGAGATTGCTGCCCTTACTGTCACTTTAGGACTATGCAATGGTTTCTGGTGTTTGATTTTGGGATTTTCACTGTTCCAGTAACGACAATTTTGACGGTTTACGAACCCATTCATAAGGAAATGAGCCTCGTCAGAGAAAAGGATATTGTCAAAATTAGAAAATCGATTAAGCATTTCATTAGCAAATGCGAGCCTTGCTATGAAGTCAGACTCTTTCAATTCTTGTGTTAATTGCAGCTTATATGGATGCAGTTTAAGATCCAATGTTAAAATTCGTTGCAAACTTCGTCGCGATAATTGTAAGACAGACGATCTCTTGCGAGTCGACATTTGTGGATTTCCTCGTACTGACTCCATAACTCTCTCAACATTGTCTTCGGTCCCAGATGTTCTTGGGCGACCATTTGCTTGTGGTTTAAATGTTAAACCGGCCTCTTCAAAATGCTTTACCCATATTTTAATTAAATTAGCACTCGGAGCTATACTAATTCGCCGTAGTCCATATGTAGCACAAAATAGTCGCCTAGTAGCAATATATGAACGAGAGTTCTCGTAAAATGCGCGACGCTTCCCGTCGAAGTGATTCATAGCGACTAAAACTCCATGAGCCCGCCAACCCAACGATGTAGGCGCCCTCCGCCCGAGCCTTTTCTACCCCGCAAAAAGAGATGATGCAATGTGCACGTTCTATTGCGCCACCCTGTATATTGATCGTTTAATAACCGAAGAACATGTAAAAAAATGGAAACTTACTACAAAGTGGTGATTCAAATGTGGACACTTTTCGTGCATTACGTCGTAATTATGGTCGTCATAATCGATCAACTATGCAAGGAATTGACAAGATTATAAAGAAATTTAAGGAGGCCTGTCCGTCATTGCAATGTATGTGTGCGTCATTGCAACTGTGGCGGATAATCCGAATTTCACTTCACAGCGCTATGCCGTGTGATGGCCGAATAATTTTAAGGATTATGAACTGAACGATATGTAGTTTCAACAAGACGGTGCCACGAGCCACACCCAAGACCGTTTTGCCTTTTTGGAATAAGAATTTTCCAATAAGCGTAATTTGAAAATTTAAATAAATTTAAATTTTGGCGACGTCAATATCATGCGATGTGACGCCGTTAGACTCATTTTGTGGGGCTACGTTTACGCGGATAACCACCAAACGTTGAAGCATGTTTTTTTTTTATTACAATATATAGGTATAAAATATATAAAATAATTAATTCAAATACAAAGAATTTGCAAATTATAAATTTATATCTGCAGATATAAATCAGCGATCTCATTAGTTTTACAAAATAATGATTAAATAAATCTATTTTACAGTATATGTATGCCTCAGCGCCCCCAGGGCATTGTAGAGGCTAATCGACAGCAATTAATCTGTTGTGTACAAAATTTCATTTAAATATTAACATGACGTACATGTAGGTAGAAAAGAAAACATTTCTATATTTTGCAGAAGATACTTTTTTAAATTTTTTTTAATACTGAAACGGTTTCTCAGTTTTTTATAACCTGTGGCAAGCTTTTATACTCCTCGTGGTTTCTAAACGACATCTGATAACACTTAGATTAGTACTATTTCTTGTACAAGAATTATGCGTATTTCTTTGAAAAATGATTGTGTAGTATCCAATACCATGTATAATTTTGAAAACATAAAGAAGCA
>JAHXMU010026003.1:0-25928 GCA_019455685.1 Philornis downsi | reverse complement strand
CTTGGTAGTTGCTATCTTTTATTATTTGACGGTGGCGCTTTCGGTAGTGGCGGTGGCTGGGTTAGATGTCATCTTTGTTGTGTTTGTAGCCCTCATCGTCATCGCCGTCATCATCATCTCCATTATAGCTATTGGCGCTTTTCAAAAGACGTAGAAAGAAATAAAATTTTATCGCGCGACATGCTCAATTAAAAGAGAATTTGCAGTGCTTAACGTGAGTGAACCAGTTAGTTATCTTTGTTTTTATTTCCGACTGCTCCTTGATTTGTTGTGCTGAGTTCAGATTTTGGTGACGAGAAACTCACCTATTGACTCATTCTTGATTCTTCTAACACTAACAAATGTATTGTGAGCATAAACAATAACAACTGCAATTTAAATCGATGTGCATTCTTCGAGGGATGCAGGGGGTGGATGAGAAAAGTGGTGGCGCTCAACGGGTGTATAGATAATGGCGGGGTGGTAACCGCAGCATTGCTCTCAGTTCAAATACTATTGACTGCTCCGAAAGTTGCCGTAGTTGACAATTGTAAGAAGGATGCGAAGCGCATGCTCAACACTTTGTGCACTGGGAGAAATGGGTTCAACGAAAACTGGCCAATTTATAAAATTTTGTGATTGCGAAGGAAAGGTGATTTAAAGAAATAGGTGCAAAACCCCATATTTAAATACTAAACATAATAATAACCTAAACTGAATTCTGTAATACTGAAGTAGGCTCTCGAAGTGCTACCAATTTCACGCTGCTGTAACATCCAAACTGCTAACGACAGCGCGCTCATTTTTTTAATAAGCGTTAGTCTGTAACATTGTTTACGTGCCCACAAAAGCATAACGCTTTGCGGTATGTGACACAGTGACACAAACGCAACAGTGTCATTACTTTGTATTTAGCAGGACAATCACAATCAGCTTCTGTTGATAAGCTACGATATTTTCTTGTGAACAAAATGCTCGTCTGTCAGACCATTACACGTTACAATGAAACTGGTAGATTTAAAAAACACCATGAACGTGGACATCCGAAAACAGCAACATCGCCAGAAATGGTTTCAAAGGTGAGGGTCAAAGTTCTACGTAATGGCATATTAAAATATAGGCAATGATGAAATACGTTGCAGCTCGACTAATTCCAAAAGACTTGAATTTTCGTCAAACATTCAATTGTGTAATGGTCGCTGAAGATGCGCTAGAACGAGTGAATTCCGAATTTCATTTGCAAATCAGTCAGCCAATTTCGGAATAGCGCCTTCCTACTGAACTGAAACCGAAAAAACTTCGTCAAAGTCTTTCAAATATCAGGGTAATGCTGAACGTCTTTAATTATCTCAGCGCTGTCCAATCGGATTTTTGATAGGTGTTCAGAAGGTAAATATAGAATATTATCTGGGTTTTATGCGTCATTTGAGACAGTCAATTGGAACGAAAACTTATAGATTTTGCACAGAGATGTCATTGCAAGCGAAACTCTACTCAGTAACTCAACAAATATCATCGAGCAACCACCATATTCACCTGATATGGCTTTGGCTGTCTTCCTTCTCTTTACAAATTAGTACTCCGAGGCATCTGTTTTCGGTCGAAAGGAGAACAAAAAACTATGGGTAAGATTGAGGTTTTTGTTCGGAAAATGAGGTTAAAAAATGTTTTCATTATTACATTTTTTGTTGACATTAGCGTATTATTTCGTAAGGCGGTTTACTTTGAAGACGAAATATCAAATTTGAATGAATAATAAAATATTTGTAATTTATTAACCAATACCTGACATTTTTTTCTGCAAAATGTATGTTTTGCTCATCTTGGAAAGGTAACTGCACCTGGTTAAGCAGTTTGCAAATGAATGTCCTTTTTTTACAAATTATCTATTTGTTATGCGTCTTCATGGCCATGCTCAATAAAGAAATTTTTAAAACTGCCAGAATATCGATTTTAGGACAGCGAGAGAGAGACTATCTCTCTTTCCAAACCTTTTCAACATCACTATTCTGATGTTTCTTCGACAACTGATTCTTCTTATACCTTTACATGAAGGAATAAAGGCATATGTTCTTTGACATATTTCAAAATGTAACGTCCGCAAGGAAACGTCCATGGCTTTTTAATTCGATTGAGTGACGTCCGCTTAACTGACTGACTGATTGACTCGCTGGCTGGTTGGATGACGTTAACTGCGGTAGATCTATATAAAACTGCTTAAAATTCGGCGCAGTCTAATATATTGTCAGGTCGTAACTATGGACTAGACACATACTATATCGGACCTTCTCTTCCGATGCCTTCCATACAAATTGACCGATTATCCTAAATACATTTTTTTACTGTAGCTCAGAATTCGGTTTCTGCAGCGGCCTGAATTTTTGTTCATTCTTTTTTTTTTTTTTTTTGGCAAAATTTGTCAGTTAACGTTCCTCTTTTGGCACATGACACAAATAGCGGATTTACCCTATATGTTCTTCTTCTACTTGTTCTTAGGTGGTGACTGGAATTGACATCCTTATCTATTGTACGCCGTCCGTACAAAATGATTCCAAACGCTTCGATCTTCTGCGTTTCTCCTCCAATTCGTCACAAAAAGTTTCGATAGTATTTCAAAAGCCTGGTCCTTCCAACGGAGTTCTGGTCGCCCTCTTCTGCGCCGTTCGTTGTCCAAATGCCGGAGCATTTGGGTCCATCCGCACAACATGAACCAGCCAACACAATTACTGTATATTAACATCTTCTATCTGCTTACATTAAATGCAGTCGAATTTGATACACCCTAAGAATTTGGTGAAATAGTGCCTAGGAATGAAATGAAAAACCCCTCCTCTCCTCTTCTACTCCTGTACAAAATTGTGCATTTTTTATTTTCTTTTGTAGTTCTTTACAATATAGGCTTATCTGTTTAGTGGTTTCATATCGTCCAGTTCTCAATCTTCAATGGCAGGCCAAAAGAGTCGGTTATCATTCGGATTATTCACCACACTTTTGGCAACAGAAACGATATTTTCGACAATGCGCACATTGCAATGATGCACAGGCCTGACCACATCTGTAATGCTTCTAGTCTCTTCAAATTTCTTTATAACCTTGCCAATTCGTTGCACAATAGGCAGATTATGGCGACCACAATCACTCTGTAATGCACGAAAAGTGCTCACGTTTGATTAACCACTTTTGTAGTAATTTTTAACTATTTTTACCCATTCTTCGGTTGTTAATTGATCAATATTCGTAAATTGCAAACATTTCACTAAATAAATAACGCTTCAGATGACAGATATTTAACAGCTGACAGCCTTGCCAGACCGGTGGTTTCGAAACCACAGAATGGATAACCCTGTACTTGGTATGATACCATTTTTTTGACACAAATCGGTTCCAAACGTTTTGCCATTGAGCATATGATTTTTTGTGATTTTTTCCAACTCTTCCTTCTCCATGCTTGAGCCACACCATTTGTCTGTCCTTACAACAGAAAATTTTAATTTTAGTCTCATCTCTAAGGACACACATTCGCACAAGTGAAATGCATGGATTTTTTCGAGCATTTGATCGGAGCACCCGGATTTGTAGTTTGATCTAGAGCAGATTGATAATTCTTGGTCCTTTGAGGTGTGGATTTAGCCTGTTTTCCTAGAGGATACGTCTTTAATCTCTGATTACAGCAACAATGAGTTGCGGCCACGTAGTATATTTTCGAAAGTGTCTCGTTTTTTAAGGCGGTCTGTTGCGTTTCAAATTGACGCGAGGTTCCTTTCGAACATTTCGGCAACAATTTTAATACTAACTCCTCACGATGCACTCAACCTGACGCATTCCTAAAATTGTTTTCTTCTTTTCTCTTTGCCGATCAAATCCTTATGAAAAGTACCGTACACAGACAATAAATTTTCATTTGTGACCATACTCATCCCTGATTACCGTTATATGCCACATCTGCAAAAATTCACCACAGCAACAGAGAGACCGCAGGGACAGGACTAAAAAAAAACTCACTTGACAGATGTCAAACCGTCAAAGAGATTGCGAACATTTGCCATAGAACCGAAAGGCGAAATACCAAAGCTAAAAGTGAAAATTCCCATGGAATCATCAGTCAGTAGACGTTTAGACGTGGTCGTGTTCAAAGGTAAAAAAATTAACGAAACGGATGCCCATAGCACAAAACGTTTGAAAACAAGGATATAAAATAACAAAGGAAAATTTTAAAAAAATATGAAAATGACAACAAACTAAAACGAAACGGGAAAATAAAAAACATCAATAAAATAAAAGAAACGATTTGAAAACAAATTAAAGGATAACAACTAAAGAGGCTAATAGAAATATTTAATACAGAGGAAACGAAAAGAAATCAAGACACTACAGCAACGTCAGACTTGTAAAAGAAAATACAAGAAAAACAAGAAAAAAATCGAAAGCAGCCGTAGTATTTGTACATGCGCACCATAGTGGGAGGGGAGGAAGGGGAGAAATCAAATACGAGAGCGATTGTGTGTGTGGGAGAGTGTTTGTTCAAATGTATGAGTGATTGGATGAATGTCAGTATATATATGTGTGTGTACGTGATACGTGTGCAAGTGTTGGTGGAAGAGTAGAAAAAAACAACAAAAATAAATTTCTCAGTGTATGAGTGTCAGTGTCGTTGCTTGTAGACAATAGTAATTAAATTCCTTTTGGGAAATTACAAAAGTTTTACACTTTCATACTCTTTCTCTCCCTCTTGCTCCCACAACATTGTCGTCTTTGCCGTATTTGCCGTCTTTCGCATCTCCTCCTGTGCTTTTTGGGCAATTAAACGTGTTTGTTTTTATCGCATTTTGGGTGAAGGATTTTTGCTTTGTATAATAAAAATAATCGGTTTATTTACATGAAATTTAAGGTGTTTTCAAAGGACAACGGGCAACATTTACTAATTACAAATCTCGATAAATCACCGAAAGGAAAATAAAAAGAGATTCACACTCACCCACACAACTATATAAATTGTGTTAAAGTCCAAATTCAAATATGAAGTGTGTAGTGTGGTTGATGACCATCATTGGTCTCGTCTTATTGATGGCGTCGTCATCATCGCTGGTCGAAGCCAAGAAACCTAAAAAGTATATCGGAGAAAATGGCGGTGATTTTGAATTTATCGATGAGGTAAGTAAAACGTTTGCTTATAATTCATAACCAGACAACGAGAATGACAACAGCAGCTAAAAAAGGAGGCAAAGAAGAATACCACGTTAACATTTTAGTGGGGATTTTCAAAGGTTTCCTTAATATCAACTAATAAATAGCAGTTTTTTCTTCCCATACAATTTTTAGACGAAAAAGCAACGAACGAAGAAACGGAAATAGGGAAAGATAACACGCCTTGGTGATTAGGTCAGTGTTTGAATAAAATATAAATGTTTGGACAGTTTTCCCTAGTGATTTTAAGACTAATGGATTTTCAATTTAATCTCATTCAAAACATCTCGAAGACCACCACCACCACCACCACCACAACTATGTCAAATGACGTACAGTGGGGATGATAATTGCATTTGTTGGCAAATTACTAAATAAGATAGAAGCTGTACTTTTATGAATTTTTATGCAATTTAAAAATGGGATCAAGTCAGTAGCTTCATGTGAAAAGTTTATGTTTTTTACGAGAAAATATCATGACGCTATATAACCGTTTAACTATAAGTTGAATAGCACTTGCGGAAAGGTGATAAAATAGGTCTTGGAGATTTCAGATAGACATATACTTAATACGTATTTTGTTTTGGACATTTAATACAACTGAATAGAGCCTAAAAAGAAGCATTCATTGTTTAGTTTAAAAGTTTATAGACCGACTGTGATGCGATTGTTAGTATACTCGACTGTCATTCGCATGGCCGCAGGTTCACTTCCGCATATAGCCACTTATTAGCAGTCGACTAATCGCTTACGAGCAGTCGACTAATCACCTTAGGTTTGGTAAATGTTTCTCAAACTATGACTTTCGGAAATGTCGTTTAACTTTAGGTCCCATTGAGGTAGTCTTAGAATCAGCGATCGCCACCAAAACGAAGTTAAACTAGAAAATAATTTTAATTTGTCTCAGTTTCTGGAATCTCAATAAAAAAAATATTCAAAACCTTTATTCTCATTCCAACAAACGTATTAAAATTTTGTTGAAATTTATTTCCGTTTCTTACATCCAAAATGAAATTATGAACAATTTTGATTTTGATTTTTACGTCTGAAACGAAATTAGAATTAATTTTGATTCTGATTCAATTTATGAAGCATTATGTTTATATTTCATTTAAACGATTCATGACCAATTCATGAAAACAGTTAAAAATCTCGAGTAGCTGTGTAAAGATAAATTCAGAAAATAAATTATTTGAACTATTTTTACCTTTCGCAGTTTGCCGCCAGGCTTTTTCCTCTGCCAAGAAACGAAACTATATAAAGTTTCAGTTTTGATTCAGATTAGGAAACGATACCGCATACAACTACATTTTTGTTTCAGGTTCTTGAGAAAAAACATCTGTTTCATTATGTTTCATTAGAGAAACAGAATTAATGTAGATTTGTAATTTCCTTTGAGATACAAAACGAATGAATACTCGTAAAGTGAGTTGTTGTTTTGAATTACTTTAAATAAGTTTGCAATATCAAAATCCGAACTAGACAATATATGAAGTGAGTTGTTGCAGAAACAATGTTTTAATTTACTTAAGTAAGTTTACAATATAAAAACCGGTTCAAAACTAATAATTCGTAAGGGTGCAGTGGTAAAAATGTTACGCCTGTAAGACTGAATGTGAAAAATTCTCCCATATCTCTTTCATGGGATGCATGGGAATTTGCTTTTTTTACCTTATAGAATAGTCCTCTGTTTTTAATTAGGTTATAAAAATTAAAGACCATTTTAATAGGGGCCACTTGCAGAAATATTGCCCCATCGCTTTTAGTAGGAAGAAGAAAATAAAAATTATTCGTTTGAAAACGTCTGTTATTTAAGTAATTTGTATCGATTTTTGGCGAATTCTAGAAGCATTTTTAGTACAGTGAAAAGATTTTTACTGTTTTTGAGTAATACGGATCCTATGATGTAATATAATAATATTTTACCGTTTTTGAGCAATACGGGTCTTATGATGTAATAAAAACTGTTGCATCTACAATTTTTGAGATATGGCATCTATATTTTTGAGATAGGAAAACAAACAGGTGGCGCCTTATGCTCGGTTGGAATTAACCTTTAATAACCACTAGCATGAATTGCTGTCAAGTTGTAGTATTGTGGTCGAAGTTTCGGCCCATCGTCCGTTAAATGGGCGTGTCAAAAGCGACTTCTTCCATGTATAACAAATCAACTTATCTCGTTTTATAAGTGAGTACTATTCAAATACCACGCCTACAACTAGGGCAAGCCGGTGTCAAAGTTGTTTTTTTGCTTCCGTTTCCATCAAATACCATCGTATATTTTTTTCATGAAATTTTTTTTAAAAAGTGCTGCAAAATTAACATTTTTCAAAAGATAGCATGAGCAAGCTTGTTTAATTTATTTTTATATTTATTTATTGGATCTTTATATAATGAACTAACAATAAGTATTCAAATCATAAGTAATCTTAAGTCATCCTCAGACATAAACTGTGTTATAATGAATGTTAATTGCTGTAAAAAAAAAAAAACAAAAAACAAAAAAACACGACAAAAAAGATACAAGTCATATTGGATCAATTTGTTCCAATTTGTGAGTCATAGCATTGTATGACGTGAATTGTGAAATATTGCATATCAAAATCGTGCACTTCTAGTACATAATATGTATATCGACCTTGACCGTTTTTTCTTATGAAAAATAGTATTTCGGAATATTTTTAAATAACCATGATGAGGAGACATTTTGCCATCGACCTAAAACAGAATTGATGTTCCGGAAATTCGAATGAATGAATTTTTGACTTTTGATGCATCACAAATGAATTGTGATTGACCAAGAACAACAATATATATAATGAATTTAACAAGTTTTTAATTATTGCAATTAGTTGAAAATTGAAAGTTACAAATATTTTCCCAAAAATTCTACAGCTTAATCGACCTGGCTTTAATTTAATTTAGTTTATTTATTTTGGCTTGTAATTTAAAGACTTCTGGCCAACTATAAGTAAATTACAATATACAACAATTCATCTATTAGATTTAATCTGCTTAATAATATAAATTAAAAAAAACGCGTAAATATAAAATTTATAAAAATATAACATGATTTTAAAAAATAATTATTAAAGACAAAAAAAGATACGAACAAAGACTAATATAGAAGTTTATCGGTATATAATCTGGATACATAAGTTATGTATAATATTATGATATGTAATAAAGGCTGCTCACAATTTAATTGAAAATAAGATTCCACAGAAGAGTCTGAAAGTGTTGCAGAATTTGGCTTTTGTAAAAATCAGGACATAATTTAAAATATTTTAAGTGCCTTGGTAGTAAATAGTAAATTCGTGCTACTCTTACTACAAAAGCACGACCCATGAGAGTGGTCATTTAAGGAATAACAAGTTGCTTATTATGAGTGGAATGTAAACAATTAAATGAATTAGAAAGAAATTGAGGGTTATACAGTCGAACAATTTTATAAAATAACAACAAAGACCTCAAATCGATATAATTTTTAAAACTACAGCCCTAGAAACGCTTAACATACAGTGTTATATGACCACGACGCCTCAGTGAATACAAATATCTCATAACTCTATTAAACGCCATCTGAATTTTCCTTATATTTTGTTTATTAGTAGCACTATACGAGTATAGCTCCAAACAATATACAGGGTGTTCGTCGGGAACAAAATTATCATGGAACAAAATTATCATGTCCGATGAAGCCCATTTCACATTGAATGGGACCGTAAATAAGCAAAATTGCCGTATTTACGCCACTGAAAATCCTCAGGAGATTCAAGAATTGCCTCTTCATGACGAAAAAGTCACGGCGTTAGTGCGAAAACGGTCATTGGGCCGTTTTTCTTCCAAAACGAAAATGGCCATGCTGTTACCATCAACCAGGAGCGTTATCGCGACATGATGACCAATTTTGTGATGCCAATTATTCGTCGAAAGCGTATGAGGCAGTTCTGGTTTCAACAAGACGGCGCTCCAGCGCACACAAGTCGCATAACAATCGATTTTCTGAAGAATTTGTTTCCGGGCCGTTTGATGTCGAAAAGTGGTGATTTGGACTGGCCACCGCGTTCGCCCGATTTGACGCCCGCTGACTTCTTCTTGTGGGGACATTTGAAGTCAAAGGTTTACGTTAACAAGCCAAGGACCGTAGAAGAGCTCAAGGACAACATTCGTGAAGAAATAGCCGCTATTCCGGCCGAAATGTTGGCGAAAACGATGGAAAATGCTGCAAAAAGGGCACAATACGCCATCAACGCCAGAGGCGGCCATTTGAGAGATATCATATTCAAAAATTGATGTAAACAAATCTACTTGGAACAAATTAAATGAATAAGATTGCAAACCGCCAAATTTTTATTTTTTTCTTTGATTTTTTTTAAAAAACATGGGTCCGTCGAATATGGGCAACCCTGTATACTACTTTGTTTATAATTTTTGATTAAGTGAAAGAGAATGGATCTTATATTTATAAATGTTTTATTTAATGTCGGCAATTAAGTATGGAATACAATATCAGATAAATGCCCGCCTCTGTTAGCCTCACAAATGCGAGCCTTTTGAGCACATTTTTCATTACGTTCTCACACATTTCACGCGGTATTTCATTAATTTCATCACGAATATTTTGTTTAAGTTGCTCAGCTTTTCTGATTTGTTTGCAAAAGCCTTGCTTTTCAGATGTCCCCACAAAAAGATGTCCGGAGCAGTCAAATCAGGCGACCGTGGAGGCCAAGCAATATCACCATTTCTTAAATTAACTTGCTAAGGAAAGGGGTCTCGCAGTAATTCCATTGTAATCCTGGCTGTATGCGATGTGGCACCGTCTTGTTGATACCACATGTTAATCAAGCCCAAAGCATGAATTTGTGGCTTTAAAATGTTTTCAATCATATTACGATATCGCTCCCCATTGACAGTTAGCGTTACGCCGTTTTCAGTTTCAAAGAAGTAAGGTCCAATGATTCCTGCTGACCAAATTGCACACCAGACTGTCACTTTTAATGGATGCAAAGGTGATTGATGAATAATTTGAACCGACTATTCTGTTTATTCACATATCCATTCAAATGAAAATGTGCCTCGTCACTCATTATGATTTTTTCATGAAAATCGGGGTTGTCATGGGCGAGCTGTAACATCCTATTGGCATATGTACAGCGGCGTAAATGGTCTTGTGGAAGAAGCTCTTGTGTCAACTGAATCTTAAATGGAAACAAATGCAAATCCTTGTGCAAAATTGTGGCCAAAGTTGTTCTTTAAAGACCAAGCTTCTGAGCACGGCGTCGAATTGAGGTTGATGGATTGTTTTGAACACTTTCTTGAGCAGCAGTAATGTTTTCAGCCGATCTTGCAGTACGTTGTGGTCCATGCTTGGTTCTATCAGCTACAGACCCTCTTTCTTCGAAATCATTCACTACACGATAAATAGAGCGTCTTGTTGGCACGTTATTTCTCCCAAAAATTTCATGTAACTCTCTCATCGTCACAGTAATAGATGATTGATTTTGATAAAATGTTTTAACGATTACAACACGTTGGTTTATCGAATATTTTTCCATAATAAATTTGCCACGTCTCTACTTCACGACTGCCAAATATGAATTGTCAAGACTGATGTTTACCGAAATGGTAGTATAAAAGTAGTATACCTTCCCGACGGGCACCCTGTAGAATACTGGGCATGATATAAGCATGAACCAATTTCTCCTTAATCGATCTAGGCAATAGCAAATCAGTGTTATAAAAACTTCAAAGTGAGTAATTTAAACGCCGGACTACATTATCCATATGATAGTTAAAGCTTACTTTGTTATCTAAAACTACTGCCAAATACATATAATGTACACTGTGAATCACTTCAATACGTGTGCGACGATAAGATAAACTCAAGTTTAAATCTTGATTAGAAAAAAGTATAGCTTTTGTTTTTGGAATATTGATTGAGAGTTTATTTTCCGTCATCGATGAGCAGATCAAATTTAACACATAATTAATATTACTTTGCAGGATATCAAATTGATATTCTCCCTTAAAGAGGAATTGTCATCATCAATTGTAACCTTCAATCGTCATCATTGACATTATCTGCAAATGAATAGGAAATGCAGTGCTTGATACTAAACAGATCATTCAAGTAAAAAATAAAAGGTATTAAACCGAGTACCGAACCTTGAGGAACATGGCTTTGGACAGGTAAAACAGAAGACAACGAATCATTGACAACAATATATTGACTCCTACCATATACAAGGTATGATGAAATCAGTCGACAGGTATTAACGTCGACATTAAAATTGGTGTACGAGTATAACTTATTCAACAAAACACCATAATAAACACGATCAAATGCCTTTTCAAAATCCAAAGACAATAACACACACACCTTTTGATTATGCATTTCTTTCCTTATGGAAGCCGTAAGACCAATAATGTAAACATTTAACCAATATTTTTTATAAATGTTATACCTGAAAACATGCTATCCGTCATTATTATGCATCATATGGAGCTGCATCCCAAGACAAATATTTTTTCTGATGAAAAATGTCAAGAGCCTATGTTTGAGGTCAGCTGACCATTACGAGCTGCAGCTGCCGCCGCCGATCAAAAACAGTCACGTTGCGGCTTCGAACTCTGTCGGATAGACAATTTCCCAAAGTAAATGGGTAGTTTCTAGTATATATTTCCAATAAAAACTCCTATAACTAAGACAGCCCCTTAAAAAGTATATGAGTTGGAATGATTGCTTCCAATATCTGTCCTCATATTGCTTTAAATAAATGGAATAAATGTTAAAATTAAAAAAAAAAATCGAAAAAATTATTATTTGTGTCTAATATTAAATTTAAATTGTTATATTTAACTAAGTCAAATTTCTGCCTTCTAACTCTGGCGGGTATAACGATATATAGTTATGGGATGTCAGATGAATGTTTTTAGCTGTTATCAACGGAATAACAAAATGTGTACATCCCCTATCCTATGGTGAATTGAATTTGACGATTTTCTAATGATCTTTTCAATAACTCGGTAAAGAGCGCTAAAAAGTAATGAGAACTGATAAAATTTTTAGTAATTTTGCACCACCTCCTGTTATTACGAGACAGCAACTCAATGTAAAAACTTCAGAAATGCCTGATTGTCAATACTTTACAAATGTGACGATGCTAGTAAAAACTTATACATGCTAAAAGGTAGAAGATGCTTCCTAAGTTGTTCATATTAATTTATTAATGTTTCTCATATGGTGATTGATAGCTATCGGAACACCATGCAGAGAAATATTTATTAATTTAAAAATCTGTAAGAATAAATGAGAAAATCGGAAAACTTTTTAAAACTTTCTAAATTACTCAAGAGGTTTTATTCCAGATTAAATATAGGTGCGGTTGCCAAACATAAACTTAAAACTTAACACATAAGACGGAATTGAGAGTAAAATAAAAAAACAAACAAAAATGAGACAAATATTTAGAGACAAGAATTTCATTGCCTTAAAACTTGCTTAAATCGTTATGGGAATCTAATATACAAATCACAAAAGGAATAATTCAAAAGACGAGCGAACAGGATTCAATAACAAATATTACAATATATTTGAGAACCATTTGGAGCTGTCCTAATTTTCAATCTGCATCCCTATAAACTTTCAGTTTGTAATTTTAAAATTATTTCGCAGATAATATAATTATTATTTTTGACAATAATTGTTATTTTTAGGACTTAATAAAAACAAACTGAATCAGAAGCTCCAAAAGAAATTAAGAGTACTTTTGCAATTGAAATTTGTATATGTGCTTCATAATTGTCAATCGGGACCTTTATTTAAAGATATTGAAGGAGTTTGTTTTTACCCATAACTGCGCCAAAGACGTTCAAGTTTTAACAACATTTGGTTCCAATAAGATAGAGCAACTGCACACATTGCCAGGCAGGTTATGACGGAACTCCAATACAAATTTCCAAAATAATATCTAGAAATTCCACTTTCGCTGACCCCAAGGTCACCTGGATTGACCGCATTAGACTTGTTTTAAGGGGTTATGTCAAGCAAGAGGTGTACAAAACGAAGCCAAAGCATTTGACTTATTTGAAGCAGTCCATTAAAACGATAATTGAAGCGATCCATCAACTCATAATAATTTTCTGATCAGTTGTCACATATGCGTGAATGAGATTGGAGAGAATTTATGGTCTATGGTCTTCAAAACCAACTAGTTATATAAAATAAAACTGAATTTTCTATACAATAAAAAAAAAAAAAAAAAAAAAAAAAAAATAATAAATGAATGAAATACATTGATTAAAAAAAAGTTATTTGAATTTCTTATTGTATTGCAATTGGTGCGCCACCCTGTAGAAGGTTGTTTTGCAAGCCCAAATCAGAACCGATATAGCAGATTTGATTAAGTTTTTAAAATCGAAAATAAAAGTGTTATTTATAATTAACCGATTTTGTTCTCTCCCTTTGAAAATTATTGGAAAGATGGCTTTTGTAAAAGTTTGGGTCAAAGGGCGATATCCACCTTTAAATTGGTCGTTGGAGTGTTTGAGTACTAGCAAAGTGATAATAGTGATTTTAGTGCAAAAAATGTACTATAGAGGGCATTTTCTCAATGTGAGAAGCAGGACTATTAGTCTTCTCAATGTATGGAAAACATAGATAATTTATCCGCATTTGGAGCATGACAATGGAAATATCTTCTGAATCAATTTTGATTATTCCTTCACCAACTGAAAATCGTAGGCGAACGTATGGCAAAAAAGGGCCAACTCATTGTTGGTATCGCTGTTTTGAAACAGCCTGATTCAATATTATTAGAAATACATTTTTCTACTTTTCTAAATTTTTTTTAACGATTTTTCATGAATTTTTTTAACCCATGATTTTTTTCATCGTGATTAAGTTCGTTTTTATTGAGAATCATATAACACTCGATTTGTAGTTTCTAAGCCACTTTTCTATCTTTTTTTAAGAAAAACCGCGAAAAGATGGGATAGTTTAGTAGGACTTGTCGAAAATAAGAGCTTGATATATGTAATTTTTACTAACCGTTTAGATTCCTGTTTTAAAGCAATGTTTGAAAGCGGCTAATTGAAAGCTATGATGATGTATAAAAAAACTTGTAGTTTAAAACTAAATCTGTATATTTTCAAATTGTATGAAACGGGTTTGCCTTTATTTAATGCCAAAAATTGCTTTCGGAAGTTTGAAAGTAATCCGTATGCAAACCTTTGGAAAGTTATGGTGACGGGTTTATCAAATTATTAATGTATATATTTTTATTATACTGAAGCAATGACTGAAACGCACTTTATCCTGCCGAAAAGTATGATATATTCTTCAGCTTATTTCCCAAGCACCACTCAAATGAGATGTATTATCAAGATGTGTCCAATTATTATAACCTACGCACAAAAACTTGAAAAGCACGGCATGCAATTGTGGACGCAGTTTGTATAGCTTTGTTACTCTCATTTTAATAAAATATATCACTTCTTTTATTCAATGACTCCTTCAAAAGGTACCAACAAAAAAAGTACTAAAATTCACAGTTTGTCATCTCTAATCCGCTATACAGCAAAGGAATGGAAGCCCAAGCCGATTTAACAGTTTTTCTCCTCCTTCCTTCCTCTTATCACATTTATCACCATGAAGATAATAGAAAACAGAAAAACAATGTGTCTGGAAATTCTTTTGATAGGGTTAAATTCCTGAATTGGGTATGTAAAAGGTGATAAAGCGACACGACAAATCTATGCCATTATGACACAGAGAACTCCACGGATAAGACATAAATACTAGCTGAAAAATCTGCCAATTTCTTTAGCGAAATGTGTAAAAGCTTTTCCATTTTCCCTGTCTTCTTAGGGGGTCACAGCAGTATCATCCGACCATTTATGTACTTTGTATGTGTAGAATATTTGCTAAACTTTGTCTATCTAACGATGAGTCATAAGTAGTCCAATGACTTTTGCTGGAGCCATAAAACTACTCTAGATTTAAAAAATTTTAGCCAACGTCATCGCCATCGTCATCATCACTATGGCGCAACTATATTGCGAGAGAACGTAGACATTATGGCTCGGGCCGAATGAAGGAAATGTGAAAATATTGAGATATTTATGAAGTAATAATACAAGGCCATGTGGGATGAGGGCTTTCAGCAGGCACTTAAGATAATATTGCTAATATTTTTGGGAGGCAAAATGTCGCGTGATATTTAATTGAGTATTCCAATGGCGAATGAAGTGCAATAATTCGTTTAGCAAGAGGGATGCGAAGAAAGGAGCCTAGTTTATGTGGAAAAGAAAGTGTGATTTTTTTGTTTTTGGAAAAAAATCGCCATAGATGACTAATATTGGCAAATTAGGGGATTATTCCACAAACCAACTAAAGAAAGGCAGTAATTTCGTGCATGTTTTTATTATTTATATATATACATATATATACACACACACACATACACACACACACGCACACACACACACACCATATATATATATATATATATTGTATATATTGTATTTATTGTTATTGTATTCATTTATTGTATATATATATATATTTATATACGCTATGTGTGTACAAGTAAGTTCTGCTTGTATTGAAGAAAAAAAAATCGATATCGATGTTTCCTCCTAAAGTGTATGTGTGATTTGTTTTGCATGTATTTGCAAAATATTTCGGCGTTATCAGTGCCATTTCTTGAGCATTAATAAGTGAAGATAACCTTAACAAATCAGTTTCTTTCTCAAAAACCATAATTTGTGTTAAATTTTTCGTGGAGAAGACTGTCAGGTAAGAAAATTTGGTGAAATTAAAGCAAATTCATAAGTTTTCCGATAGATGGCTTTGATAAACCGTGTTTCACATTGTAAACGTGGACTAGGTTGATTTCAGTAGATGGCGTCGTACTCAAAAAGTTTTGTGATTGCTTGGTTCAGTATTGCTTGAATGTACATCAAATGTGAACATTGGCAAAGACCAAATACGCCATACTCTACAGTTTTTCTTCGCTAAAGGCCAAAACGCAAGCCAGGTGACGGAAAATGTGAATACTGCCTATGGTCCAGATATAGTAATAGCCAATTGGGAGTAATTTTGATTTCACCGATTCCGTACCGGTAATTTTGATGGCATAATGCCCTGGAAGGCCAATTGTCGAAAATATCGTTAAAAATAATGGAATTTGTCAAGTCCGACCATTACACAAACCCTGTTTCGATTGACCAGAAGCTGAACGCCGCTCACAAAATCGTTTGCAACCATTTTAATAAAGCTGGATACAGAAAGAAACACGATCTATGGGTGTCACACGAGTTAACGCAAGAAAATCTGATGGACCGAATTTCCATTTGCGAATCGCTGCTGAATCCCAACAAAATCAATCGTTTTTTGAAGCGGATAGTGGCTGGTGATTGAAAGTGTGCCACTTACGATGACTTCAAGGGTAAATGATCGTGCTCGAATCGCGGTGACCCTTCACAAGCAATGGCCAAGGTAGGATTGCTGGTTAAGAAATTTTTGATGTGTTTGATGGGATTGGAAGAGAATCATCTATCTGCCAACAATAGGACCGTCTGAACTAAGCAATTGCCCGAAAGCGAACGGCTTTGGCCAAAAGAAGAGGAATTGTGCTCTATCAGGCCACGTACATCGGTAGGGACTCTCTAGAGGCTCGGGAAACTTGGTTGGGAGGTTCTTATACATCCATTTTATAGTTCGAACTTCGCACCAAATGATTATTACGGGTTTCTGCCTATGGCGAATGATTTTGTTGGTAAAAAAAAACGCCTTAAGAGAAGCTTGCTAAAATCGAGTGTCCCGACTTTCTGCCAATAAGGTTAAGGATTTCTGTGAATCAGGCATGATGAATTCACTTTAAAAATGATAAAAAGTTATCGACCAATAGGATCTTTTCAACTATGCTAAATGAAATCTTCAATGTCATGCAAAAAGAACGGATATATTTTTACTACATCTTATACATACATATATACAAATTACTATGTAAAGTAATTTTTTGACGAATTTAATGTAATTTTTGATGGCATTTTTATTAAATCTGACATAATTCAATGAGATTTTTTATTTTTATGTCTTTAAAAAAGACCTGACAGCAAATTATGGTTTATTGAACTTTTTAATATGCAAAAGATTACAAGTTTTTGTATCAAATTATTCATCTTAAATAGGTTTGAATGGAATGGAAATTGATAAAATTGAAATTAAAACTCGGCCAATCTAAAAGCCTCTTCTACAATATTAGAATTACGGTGAAAATTATAAAATCAAGAGGGAAACGTTTAAAATATCAGGGATCTATTGAATATTTAAAGCTGATTGAGCGATATCTGTCTGCCTGACTGGCTGGTAGACACGATAACTGCCATAAAACGTTGTGAAACTTCTTAAAACTATCCACAGCTTAATATTTTGCTAGATCGTAGCAGGAGATTGAACATATCTTCTATCTGGTTCCACTGCACAAAGTCGATGGGTATCATGTCGCTTCCGCTTCTCCAATACCAAGCGACTGATTATTCTAAATAAAGGGTGTCCCAACAAGAACGCAAGATGATGCAGCAATTGAATTGTTTCTCTGGCTGTATGACATGTGGCACCGTCTTGTTGAAACCACATGTAGTCCACATTCATTTCTTCAATTCTAGGCACGAAAAAACTGGTTATCATTTCACGATACCGAACACCATTGACTGTTTGCGCTTGATATGCCTCATTTTCATAAAAAAAGGTCCAATGATTCCTCCAGCCCAAAATCCACACCACACAGTGACACATTGAGGATGCATTTGCTTCTCATGAATCACTCGAGGATTTTCTTCACCCCAAATGCGACAATTGACGAAGCCATCAAGATTGAAATAGGCCTCGTCACTGAAGACGATTTTATCGGCAAAATCATCATTTTCATGTCGTCTCTCCAATACCCAATCAACGAACTCCCTTCGCTGTCCATGGTCAGCTGGCTTCAGTTCCTGAGTCAATTGAATTTTGTATGCATGAAGATGCAAATCTTTCGTCAAAATTCGCTGCATAGTGGATTTGGAGACACCAATTTGCTGAGCTCGGCGTCGAATTGAGGTGGATGGAGTTTGAGCGACATCATCACGTACAGCTGCGATATTTTCGGTCGATCGACCTGGTTGAAGGCGCGTTGTTGTCTTTACATCACTAACAGACCCAGTTCTGGCAAATTTATCCATTAATCTCTTTACAGTTGACTCTTTTGGAGCATTATTGTGACCCCAAATTGATCGCAATTTGCGAACTGTAGCCGCAAAACTTTCACCATTTTGGTAAAACAATTTCACAATGAGAATGCGTTGTTCATTCGTGCAGCGATCTATTTTTACTAACCTCGTAACTTCTACTAGCAAACAATAACAATTGTTCAAATGTCAAACAATAACACTGCGAATGGCGCCAAATTTAAATCTTGCGTTTTTGTTGGGTCACCCTTTATTTATCTTGTTGCAGAATTTTGGAAATGCAGGGTGTCCGTCGGGAAAATATACTACTTTGCTTGTTAATAATTGTTGAATAAATGAAAGAGAATGGATCTTATATTGATAAATGTTTCATTTAATGTCGGCAATTATGTATGGAATACAATATCAGATATATGTCCATTTCTGTTAGCCTCATAAATGCGAGCCCTTTTGAGCACAATTTTCATTTCACGGGGTATTTCATTAATTTCATCACGAATATCTTGATTGAGTTGCTCAAGCGTTTCTGTTTTGTTTGCATAAACCATAAACCTTTTCAGATATCCTCACAAAAAGAAGTCCGGAGCAGTCAAATCAGGCGACCGTGTAGGCCAATCCATATCACCATTTCTTGAAATAACTTGTTAAGGAAAGAGGTCTCGCAGTAATTCCATTGTAATCCTGGCTGTATGCGATGTGGCATAAAGCGTCTTAAAAAGTTTTCAATCATATCACAATATTGCTACGCCGTTTTCGGTTTCAAAGAAGTAAAATTCACTGATTCCTTCTGACCAAATTGCAAACCAGACTTTCACTTTTAATGGATGGAAAGGTGGCTGATGAATAATTTGAGGGTTTTCCATTGCCCAGAACCGACTATTCTGTTTATTCACATGTCCATTCTAATGAAAATGTGCCTCGTCACTCATTATGATTTTTTCATGAAAATCGGGGTTGTCATGGGCGAGCTGTAACTTCCTTTTGGCATATGTACGACGGTGTAAATGGTCTTGTCGAAGAAGCTCTTGTATCAACTGAATCTTAAATGGAAGCAAATGCAAATCCTTGTACAAAATTGTGGTCAAAATTGTTCTTTGAAGACCAAGGTTGATCAATTGAGGTTGATGGGTTGTTTTGAACACTTTCCTGAGCAGCAGTAATGTTTTCAGCCGATATTGCAGGGCCATGCTTGGCCCTATCAGCTATAAACCCTCTTTCTTTGAAATCATTCACTACACGATAAATAGTACGTCTTGTTGGCATGTTGTTTCTGCCAAAAATTTCACGTAACTTTCTCATCGTCAGAGTAATCGATGATTGATTTTAATAAAATGTTTTAACGATTAAAACACGTTGGTTTATCGCATATTTTTCATAATAAATTTTCCACGTCTCTACTTCACGACTGCCAAATATGAACTGTCAAGACTAATGTTTACCAAAATGGCGGTATACATTTCCGATGGACACCCTGTATTTGTAAGAAATACAAGCTCGGAAAGATTTTTTTCTAGCGAACTAGCCGACTTCGACACCTCCAGTTCAAATCATCCTAGCATAGGGTGTTCAAAAACAAAATTTTTCGCTGAAGGTCTAGATCCTGCTCTACAAATCCTCCATAATTATGTCTTATTTCGATTGGGTAGGTAATTTTGGAGAACCGTAATCATTGCCTCATTTTTTTCGTACTACAAACTACTGTGCGTCGCAGTGTTGCTATCGATTGTCTTCCGTGAGACAAATACTTCTATAGCAGCCATTCAATGTGGCCCATTAAATCACTATGAGCTGCCTATTTGTGAATTAAAAGTTTTTGCTAATTTCTTTCCAAAGTAAATTAAATTCCACCCCACTTATCGTGAAGTTTGCTTTTTCACACTCGCTCGCAGCCACTTCAATCTTCGTTCGCAAGGTATTCATTTCGAAGTGTGAGAAGTTGTATATTCGAGTTTATTCATTGTAGAAGAAAGTGAGTGAGTAGTTATGTGTGTGTGTGTGTGTGGGAATGCGTGTGAGTGTGCGTGTCGTATGTTTTATTGACAGTTCGTCTCCGTGGGCATTTGCTCCATCCCTGTCATTTTTGCTTTGGTCTCAGCAAACCTGAATCCTGTTTTATGTTAAGGCCAAGCTATTTAACCGACGTAAAAGAAACTGTGTAAACTAAAACAACAACAACCATAGCGCTATCAACTTTCTACCTAACAAAATGGTGGCATATCTCAGTTTACCAAGAGCAGCAATAGCAGCAGCAACAACAATGATAACAGCAACAACAACGAGAATAGCTAATAATTCTGAAAAAGTTAAAAATCGATAACATTTGTCACTGACAACATCAAGCAGCACTCGCTACGGGAAAGTACTTGGATCACAACCAGTAGCATCACCATGCTCGGCTTGCCATCACCCGCAAACATCGCAGCACCATCACCACAACACTCACTGAGAACTATCACCAGCAGCAGAAGTAGCAATTTAAGCTCAAGTGCCAGTTGAATTCCAATTGATGCTCTGTGTTGATGGCGTTGTTTTATTAAAAGCACCAAAGACGTTGGCAATAACAGCCTGCCATATTTTCCTCTACACTTGTATTTTGTTCCTCATTCTATAATATTGTTGTTGTGTTGTTACTGTTGTTGTTGTTGTCGTCGTTTTTGTTGAATGTCTCCGAAACAAACCTCAAATCTATGTCGGCATTATTTTGTACATTCATTTTTCCCTCACTATGTGTGCTGTGTGTTCAGACGTAAATGGTGCCATAAGGTTATACAAAGTACCATTACAAAGTACCAATACAAAGTACCATTTTTGGTACTATCGCTAGGTACATTTTACTATGTTGATTGAGTTTAATATTTGCTATATTTTAAAAATTTCTTTAGTATCAACATTTTCAATATTTTTATTATACCTCCACATGAATGCAATTTGAATTTTTATTTATTTTGTGAGTTTTCTCAGGTGATTTGTTAGGAGCAGGTACCGTCACCGAAACAACATCAAATCCGTAAATAGTTTTGATTCGTTTCAGTGTCTGGAACCTAAATCAAAAATATACAAAGTTTTTATTCTGATTCCGACTAACGAATCGTAATTGTATAAAATGTTGTTTTCGTTTCATACATTCAAAACGAAATAAAAATAAAATTATTTTTTTTTCTTATACCCAGATCGAAATTATAAACAATTTTGATTCTGATTTTCTCGGGTGATTTGTTAAGAGTGGAGACCATCACTGAAACAAAATCAAATATTAAAAATAGTTTTCTGGAATATAAATAAAAAAAATATACAAAGTTTTTATTCTGATTTCAACTAACGAATCGAAATTGTATTGAACTTTGCATATGTTTCATACATTCAATATGAAATTAAAAGAAAATTTTTTTTATTTCTTACACCCGGATCGAAATTATAAACAATTTTGATTCAGATTTTCTCGGCTGATTTGTTAAGAGTGGAGACCATCACCGAAACAAAATCAAATCTTAAAAATAATTTTGATTCGTTTCAGTTTCTGGAATATAAATCAAAAAAACATGCCTAGTTTTTATTCTGATTCCAACTAACGAATCGAAATTGTATTGAACTTTTTCTATATGTTTCATACATGCAAAATGAAATTTAAAAAAAACTCGATTTCATTTCTTATACTCGAAACGAAATTATAAACAATTTTGATTTTGATTGAGTTTAAGAAAGTTTTGTTTGTATTTCATTTGAAATTTATCAATTTGAAAAACAAACAAAAGTTTTGAGTTGCTGTGATAATTTCTGAGAGCCTGGTAATGTAAATTCGGAAAATAAATAATTTGAACCATTTCTCGTTCACAGTTTTTTTTTTATGCCAGGGCTTTTTTTCTTTGCTAAGAAATAAAATTGCATTTGGTTTCAGTTTTGATTTACATTAAGAAACGGCAGTGTATAGAATTATATTTTCATTTCCGGGTCTCGAATCGAAATAGCTATTTCACTATTTTTGGGCAGAGTCAATTTAAGTTTCTATTTTCGTTTCAGGTAAGAAAGAAATCAATAATGTATGAAGTAAGTTGTTCTATCAAATATGGACCAGAAACAAATTTTCAACGTACTTCAGCTAAATTTACATTATCAGTTTGTTCTTTAAGAATTGAGAATTTAATTTCCAATAAAACTCAATAAAATTATAGATGTGCAAGAACTCTTTATTTCAGTCGATAAATCAATGCTTCCTTTTTATTTATAATACCTTCAGCAGAAGGAATTACGAGAGCGATCCCAAAAACTAGCCGTCCTGACGTATAGATGATGCCAGGTGACTTGCAAAAAATTATTTTGGTGAAAAGCGGCAACCTTATAAAACATATGTTTTAAGTTTCTAGGCGCCGCGAACGCCATCAAAAGTAAACGATCCCAGTGAATTTGTAAACATGGAAAAATTTGGTGGTAATTCAATATTTTGATTTGAGTGGTTTCAGCCTAACTTATGTCAAAGCCGAACTAGATTCTACTCGGAGGGAGTCTGCTCCTTCGTTTACGACTGTAAAATGAGGTCATACGAGCTGCCAAGACGAACACCGTAGTGGTCAGACGCGGTTAAAAAAATCCACAAAATGGTATTGGATTATCGTTGCGTGAGCTAGCTGAAATAATAGACATTCCAAAAAATTGTATACATCATAGATGAGAAAGCTGAGCGCAAAATGAGTGCCGCGCTGGCTTTCAGTAGAGCAAAAACATCATCGTGAAGATGTTTCGGTAGAGTGTTTAGGCGATGTTTCACCGATTTATTTCAATGTATAACTGTGGATACGACATGGATCCACCACTTCACACCTGAGGTAAAGAAATAGTCACAGCAGTGGACTGGTACGGCAGAATCGTGTCCAAAAAAAGCGAAGTCTGTTGCATGTGCAGGTAAGGCCATGGTGTCTTTTTTTTTGGGATGCGCATGGGACTATTTTTATTGATTGTTTTGAATATTTTAGGAACTTTACATCATTTCAATATGTTCAATATCGTCAATATTCTCAGCATTTTTAATGTTTGCAAATTTTTAACATTTCCGGAATTTTAGATATTTTCAACATATTTGAAAATGTCTTCGTTAAGTTTCCATCCCTGCTTTATTTATTTCAAATATCTTGTGCTCTTTTCGTTGTCTCTCCTCTATTGTTTATGACTCTCCGCATTGTTTTTGCAATCAGAGTTATCCTGCGGCTTTATGTCTTGGCCGCGTTATCCTTTAAATGCATTGACATTTTGGTTTTCCTACTTTTTAAATTGGAAATTTTCTAATTTCCTCTTCTATTTTCTCGGCATCCTTTGCCATTTATTTTTTATGGTTACTTGATGGGACATAGAAAAAGGCTTACAATTAGTCTCAATGGGATATTGTATTCTGTTATGCCTTTTTCTTTTTTTCTATTTTCTAAGAAAATAAACTTTTTCAATTTAGAAAACGAATGCGAAAGCCCGATTATGTTAGGGTTGGGTATGTCAGAGTTGAGGTGTGGATGGCATGGGTTGGGATGATACGGACGACGTTGACTAGGATATTGCATTGCTGGTTATATTAATCTTAACCTGTCACCGTTACTGCCAGAACCTAAAAGGATCGCACGGACAAAATATATCGAAATAATTTGTCAAAAATTCTAGTTAACGTGTGTCATGATGGAAACGGTCACCTTTTTGTTGTCCTTTATATTGGATTTATTGCTTCTAAGGTGGGCACACCTGTCTTATGCGAGAAGTAATTCTAGCACATGGTTTAATAGTTATTCGTTGTCTACGGTTTTAAGATACAGGTGGGATAATGTTTCTGCAACACAGTGATTGCCATTACTAAGGAGTGGGTTTTCAGTGACTGTAAGAAAGGGATACCTTTTGAAGGCAAGTGAAGACAGTGATATGATAATTTGTGATGGCAACTAAATAAAGATTGATACATTTTGACCATCAGGATGTGCGGTAAGACCGACCATATGTCAATGTTAACAACCAATTTTAAAAGCTAGAATGATATCGATGTTATAAAATGATGGGGAAGATTTAAATTGACCGAGAGTGCTATATTAAGTAAATGGTATCAAACAAATCAAATTAAATTTTGTGAAATAAATTAAAAGAAATTAAAAAGTAAGGTGGAATAAGGAATTAAATAAATAACAAGAACAAAATGAAGCCACAGAATCAAATTTATCAAATTCATCAAGTAAATGAAATGGACTTCATTATTCAAATGATTCTAATGAATCAAATGATTCAATTGATTTAAATAATTATAATGATACATTTTAATTACAATTTAAATAATGATGATTGTTTAACCGATTCAAAAACTTGGTAGTTAGTAAATGAAATTACGGGAAACAAGAAAGTTAGTATAGATGAAACTATCAAAAAAATTTCCCAAATGATAAGCTAATAAATATAAAAAAAGCGGAAAAGTTTCTAATGCAATTATCAAAAGAATGAAAAAAGCGTTATTAATAGCTCAAAAATATTTTGATGTTTGGAAAATAAAAGTAAACCAAGGCAAAACTCAAGCGATTATATTTCCTTTTAATAAATCGCCTAAACGTATACCAAGTGAAATTCTTTCAATACAGGGATCAGACGTATCAATTCAAAATTCTGTAAAGTACCTCGGAGTTATATTGGACAAGAAGCTGAATTTGAAAGGACATATTTGGAACGCCCATGATAAAGCACTAAAATGTGGAAGAGCATTATATCCATTATTAAATAAAAAATCGTTGTTAAATGTTCAAAATAAAATGCTCATTTACAAAATGTGTATACGTTCGATAATGACGTGTGGGTGTCAGGTAGTGGTTTCTGAAAAGTACTAAAACCAATCATAGGAAGCTACAAATAATACAAAATAAGAACCTAAAAATAATTCGTAATTTACCTAGAAGATATCCTACATATATGGTACATAATCATTGCAAAATCGAATATCTTGATACCACTTTCCACAGTCTAACTCATAGCTTCGAAGATAAATGTAGATCTTCAACACACGAGTCAATAAGGAATTTGTATAATTAACTTCATTCATTAACTTCGCATCGAAGCTAATAGAATAGGCTGACTTAAAGTTTCTTTTCATTTTAGAAAGTTTTTCTCTATCTTTTTACCTCAATCTTTAGAATAATTTATATATTTTTATGTCGAAGTATTAGTTTTTAACTTGCTGTAATACTTAATGTAAAAACTCAAACATTGTAAATATTAATTATATTTTAAATTTTGTAACAATGATAGAAATTAAAATAAAAAAAAATTTGCAATATATGTATTTTAAAGAAAATATACGAAATATGAATCATATATGCGACATGCAGACGGTAACAAAACCACACATAAGTATACACAATACAATATATCCAGAATACGCGAATGAACAATATATAATATAATACAGGGTTGCCCATATTCGACGGACCCATGTTTAAAAAAAAAAAATCAAAGAAAAAAATAAAAATTTGGCGATTGGCAATCTTATTCATTTAATTTGTTCCAAGTAGATTTGTTTACAT
>JAHXMU010026002.1:0-14107 GCA_019455685.1 Philornis downsi | reverse complement strand
GGAATCGTTATAAAAAGGGGCCACTAATTAACGTTTAGAGATGTGGTGGAGGCGAATAGGTCACACTATGTGTGAAAGTGGTACAGTGCCGGTAAAAAGTATGTACATAACAGTTGGAAAATAGAAGAAAACCCAAAAACGCAAAATGTAATAGTAAACAGCTAAATTTTCGAACAGGTTCTACTTTCGCTTCTATAATCGATTATTTTTATTCCAGGTTATATGAAGCCAAAATAAAACATGAACATGTACAGGGTGTCCGTCGGGAAGGTACACTGCTTTGTTTATATATAATTTTTGATTAAATTGAAGAGAATGACTTTTATATTGATAAATGTTTTATTTAATGTCGGCAATCATGTATGGAATGCAATATTAGAAAAATGTTTGCCTCTGTTAGCCTCACAAATGCGAGCTCTTTTGAGCACATTTTTCATTACATTCTTACACATTTCACGCGGTATTTCATTAATTTCCTCACGAATATTTTGTTTGAATAGCTTAAGCGTTTCTAGTTTGTTTGCATAAACCTTGCTTTTCAGATATCCCCCCAAAAAGAAGTCCGAAGCAGTCAAATCAGGCGACAGTGGAGGCCAATCAACATCACCATTTCTTAAAATAACTTGTTGTGGAAAGAGGTCCCGCAGTAATTCTATTGTAATCATGGCTGTATGCGGTGTGGCACCGTCTTGGTGATACCTCATGTTAATCGAGCCCAAAGCAAGCAGTTGTGGCGTTAAAAAGTTTTCAATCATATCACAATATCGCTCCCCATTGACAGTTACCGTTACGCCGTTTTCAGTTTCAAAAAAGTAAGGTCCAATGATTCTTCCTGACCAAATTGCACACTAGACTGTCACTTTTAATGGATGCAAAGGTGACTGATGAATAATTTGAGGGGTTTCCATTGCCCAGAACCGACTATTCTGTTTATTCACATATCCATTCAAATGAAAATGTGTCTCATCACTCATTATGACTTTTTTCATAAAAATCGGTGTTGTCATGGGCGAGCTTTAACATCCTATTGGTATACGTACGGCGTCCTAAATGGTCTTGTGGGAGAAGCTCTTGTGTCAACTGAATCGTAAATGGAAGCAAATGCAAATTCTTGTGCAAAATTGTGGCCAAAGTTATTCTTTGTAGACCAAGCTCCTGAGCACGGCATCGAATTGAGGTTGATGGATTGTTTTGAACACTTTCTTGGGCAGCAGTAATCTTTTCAGCCGATCTCGCAGTACGTTGTGGTCCACGCTTGGCCCTATCAGCTACAGACCCTCTTTCGTCGAAATCATTCTCTACACGATAAATAGTACGTCTTGTTCTCATCGTCGCAGTAATCGATGATTGATTTCTATAAAATGTTTTAAAACACGTTGGTCTATCGAACATTTTTCCATGATAAATTTGCCACGTCTCTTCTTTACGGCTGCCAAATATGAACTGTCAAGACTAATGTTTACTGAAATTGCGGTAAAACAAAGTAGTATACCTTCCCGACAGACACCCTGTAGAAAGTAACAGTTTTTTTTATTTATTTACTTTTTTTGACTTGTAATCTAAAGCCTTCCGGCCAACTATAAGTAAAATTACAATATGCAACAATTCATCTATTAGATTTAATTTGCTCAATAATTGTCTCGGGTGTGCAGTGGTGGTGGAGCCATCTCTCATCCATGGTATCAAATCGATGCAACAATTCGGCTTTATTGCGGTGAAACATTGCCAAATACTCTACTGAAACATCTTCTCAACGCGGTTTTTGTTTAATCGAAAGCAAACGCGACACCCATAGTCGTAAACGACGGAGCAGACTGAATCAGAATAGAATCTAGCTCGGCTTTAATATTAGTTGAACTGACACCTGAAATATTGAATTACCTAACGGTGACCAATTTTTTCTATGCTTATAAATTCACTGAGATCGTTTACTTTTGATGGCTCAAATACAAAAACTAAACGTGGCGCTTTGAAACTTAAAACATATGTTTCATAATGTTGCCACTTTTCATCTAAATAATTTTTTCTTTAAACTAAATGGCGCCATATATGTTCTAGCGCATCAGAATACAGCCATTGCGTTGGTTCAGCCTTGTTGTCTGGATGAGGAAATGCTTAACCATGAAAAGAGTTCGATTGCCACAGCGCAGGAAAGGGTAAACAAAACTCTATTGGGACAATTAATCCCCAGCATTTTAATGACAGATCTCATTCTCTTTCTCTCTCTCTCTCTCTCTCTCTTGTTCTCTCCCTCATTGAGGCAAATTTCATTTGCAGCAGACATTAGTTCTACATATTTTGCTGCACGGCGCAGATTCCTAGTTAATGAATCAAGGAGATGAATCAGTTCTAGTTACAGGAAAAATACTATGTAATTGCGTGGACCCGTCATTGTTAGGGAAGAGTATAGGTTTCATATGAATCATAAGCTATACACTGACATCGACGATCAAGTGCATTAAAGTTCGTCATTTCTGTTGGAAGGCTCATGTTGTGGGAATAGATGGAAAAGTCCCCGACAGTTGGAAGGATAGGTTTTCGAAACCATGTCAAATATTAGTGTTACGGAAATGGATAAGAAATACTGATCAATGAAGAGCTCATAATTTTTCTGCATGCGACTTAAGTAGTAGGTACAGCCACAATTCAGACTGGAATCTTTGTATTAAGATAATTTTGCCTTAACTGAAATAGAACGGGAAAAATTAGCTAGGTTCTTAAGAGCTTGACAACTGATTTGAATAAGTTGTGATAGCAATCAATTGCGGTTATTTATATGAATCTCACCGTAAGGCCTTACTCATTGTGTGCCATCACACATGGAACGGTTTCCTCTTATTTCTTCTCCTTTGTATCTTTCTTTCTTTTCTGCGACAGCCCCTTTGGGGTACTTAAACTAATCCCAAAAGGATTAATCGAAGTACATTTGAGATAAGAAGCAAGTCCCCTTGGAAAATTTCCTTAGGGCCTGCTTCCTCTCTCAGCCAAAGTACCTTCGAAGTCACTGGTATAAAGTGAGCTTCATCCCGGTTAGGAGTGAGGCCTATCTAGACATCTCAGATAGACGAAGAACAGTGTTTTTCAAGTTCCCGCATTAACTTCAAAAGACCCTGAAGCAACGCAAAATCACTGAAAACACATGCTCGGGCAACCACAGCAAGCACGATGCACAGTGAGATTCTAAGTTCAAAAAGTCTATTTTTCGACTGTAAAATATTAAAAATGTAATGATGCAATTTTGTACGAAATTGTTTAGTTAAGAGAAATTCATCATTGCTTTTTTGAAAAAAATAATTTTTTATCGCAAAATAATTACTTAAAAATGCTTGGGAGAAGTAAAGCGCAAAACGACTAAGATTTTAATGCAACTTGAGGGCCTGTATATGCATATTTGTTGTTCGTTTAACTATTTTATGTCATAATGTTCTAAAAATATGGTATTTTGTGATTCTTTAAGAAAAAAAGACAACTGGATAGCATAAATAGTTTCGAAACTATTTCCTAGAAATTTCAGTGTTCTAAGTTTTCCTTGGATGAAAAAAAGGTTAGCTCCGGCGACCTCCATGCTCTGACTGCAATAAAATGAAGGAAGGGAGTATATTATTGCGATTTATAGAAAAAAATCCTTATAATATTTTATACTGCTGAACAAAGTTATAAATTTTATGAAAAAAGTCACAATAAGGCGTCAACCTCGTAAACAACATTTGGAATTAGATGATATTGTAAATGAAATGATAGATGAATAAGTAAATAAGTTTCCGTACACATGTAACTAATTATTTTATTTTAAGCAATCCTACTAAATATTTTTACCGAAAATAAGTCAGGCGGGTAGTGGGTGAAATGGTTATTTTTTCTGAGTAATATAGGCGATGGGCGTGGCCGATTTTGACGAAACTTTCCAAAATTTTTGTTTCCGTAGTACAGATGATCCATGCCAAGTTACAAAAATTTCTACCTAACAGAATAAAATTTATACGAAAATTTCATTTTGAGTTGTATGGGCGGTGGCCGTGGTCGATTTAGATAGAACTTTCCAAAAATTTTGTTTTCGTAGTACAGATGATCCATGCCAAGTTACAAGAATTTCTACCTAACAGAAAAACATTTCAAGACTCTACGACAACTCCTTATATTTATTGCACAAAAATGTATGAAGCAATCCCACTGTGCGATGCTCCCACAAGGGGTCCAACGCCACGATCAGGCAAGAACAAAATGTTTCTGGGGTCCCTGGTCTCCCGTGCTACCAGAAGGGTAGCTCTGGGTTTCGCAGTCAAAGGCTGTTCCAGTTTTGCTATATCATATCTCGCATGGAACTGGTCGTCCATCATATACGCTCTAAATTTTCAACGTCCGAGGAGAAATATCGACACAACAATAAATGTCATGCTTTTCTAGTCTACCTGTCTATCTCTGTTCAAAAGACCTCCATGGTAGTACGACTATACAATAGAAATGAAAAATCTTCCGATATCTCTCAACGGCTTTCTGATAACAAGAAGCTTTCATTCAAAAGCTTTATAGAATTTGTTATCTAAAATGGTTTTCAGCAAAAGTTACTGAAAAACTACATTTCATTTATAGCCAACCTCGCACTTACTATTATTACTCGAGGCAATATTCTCCCCAATAATGTTATAAATCAAAATTTCCGTGGGCATTCTTTGAGCTCATTAAAATTTGTGTAAATTTTCTTTTTGACTTTTTTAAAAGTTTCTCAAACTTACCACATTCTTTATTTGACGTTTTTTCATCGCTGGTTTTTGTGCCGAATTATTAAAATCACATAAATAGAAATGACCAGCCAAATATTATACATATTTAAATGTATATTTATATAAATATAGCAAACAAGAAGAACTAACAAACTTTCTTGTAGGCGTAAATTTATTTCTTTAAAGATTAATATTCTTATCTTATGGGGGAATTTACGGAATCAAGAAAAAAAATCTTTTGTCTTTTAATTATAATATTTTTTTATGACTTTATGACACATACTTTTTTTATTACACCAAAAACAAAAACAGGTACATATCTTAATGATTCTAGTTTTTATTACGTTATTTAATTTTGTCATATGTTTTTCCCCCTTATTCAGTGGACAAGATTTCGGCAGGTGTCATCAAAAGATGATGATGAGTTAGTGGTTAATATTTTTTTTTTTAATAAAATATTGGTTAATTAATGGCATTCTGTAGAAAACCAGCAATTCTTTCTTTAGTTAATCGCACTAAGACAAAGGTAATATTCCACAAAACAATGCCACGAATGTTTTAGCATTTTTTTTCTCTTTTTTATGCCCCTATTTTGTGGACATTTTGTTGTTGCTCTTGTTGGAATGGAATTAAATGAATCACTTTATTCGAATTTCATTTATTATAATTTTATTATTTTTTCCTTTGTCATTTCAATTTCATTCAGCTTGGTTTTTTAATTGTTTTTAACTTTTTCTTTGTTAAGTTCTTTACGGAACCTGGTAAACCTCCTCGTTTTATGTCCTGTGACCAACTGTTTATTCCATCATGTCCTTACTCAGCTTGTAAACCTTAAAGTATGCTTTATTGCTGTTTTTTTTTACAAAGAACAACAACTGTTTAAACTTTTTTCTTGAAAATTCACCTGGTTTTTTGTTTACTTTACTTGGACGACATAATTTAATGCCTGCTTTTAGCTTTCCGTTTTTTCTCGTACCTGAAAGTAGGCACTATGACATTTGTTTTTGTTATCACAGTGTAGTAGAGTGCAAGGCGCATTTTGCATATTCTACTTAACACGTAACTGGATGTTTGGTAAATATTTTTAAAATTGCACTAAATTTGTATACATTGATAACATACTTGGGACTCCTGTGTTGCCAGTTCTACTTAATTTTATTTTAGGAATAAAACTGGAAGACTAAATATTATGAGGAAAATGATTCTCCAATTTGCTGAGACCCAGTTGATTGAATAAAATTGCAGCTAGATTGCAGTTAATTTAGCGCACACATAATATAATAATTTATATATAATGTAAGTATAATTTAGGAGCCTGCAATAACTCTTTTGACTCTAATTTGTTTGCCATTTTGTAGTTAAACTAATCAAATTAGCCTTTTTTCCACAACCCAAATAAGAAAAAAGTCTATATTTTTCTATTTTCAGAATTGTGGTGAATCAAATCGCCAAAAATATGTAACAAACAGATGAATGAAATGTTTTGCTTAATAGAAGAGCAAATTATTCTATTCGAAAAATTACAAGAAAATTACGTTTAAGACACAAATTAATATTAAAATGAGATCATGAAAATTTAAAAACTTAAACTTGCGCAAGTGCAATAATATAAAAATATTTTAAAGTCGTGGTGGAAGTTGGCTTTACAGCTATTCGATTATTATTCCAGCATGAAAAAACAAAGTTTCAGAAGAAAATGATCAAGCAATGATATGTAAAGATTTTATAACAACTATTCATCTTTTATGACTTTCTTTCGAAGATTTTGTAATTCTGTTTTGTAATTCTGAAATTCTGTTTTTTTCTCTTCAATTTCTAATTGTTTTGTTGCAATAATCTTCGTTTTTGTCTATTGAATTGAATTGAATTGAATTTGATAAAATGAAAAGAAGAAACAACTTCTTAACTTTACCCTTTTTGGCCGACTAAATCCATATTTTTTTTGGTTCAAATTTGTTTTTCAATTCCACAAAATTTTGACGCATCTGTCCACATTAAGCGTTGTGTGAAGTTAGATTTGAAAATGAAAATAAACTCTACCATCACACCTCTTTTCAAGCCCCCCATAGAAATTGACTGATTGGTCGAAATTCGAATTTTGCTCCGAAATTTTCAAATAAATATAAAAATTTTATTCATTGTACTGATTTATAATATTTTATTAATGTCCTCTGGCACCTCTCGTACAGATTACCCAATTGAGAAGAAACCAATGTTTCCTTCACAATTTCTTAAGATAATTCTGAATAAGTTCAAAATTTGATTCATTATTGTATCGTACATTAATTCTGCGATTCAAAGTGTATTAAGCAAAGAGTGTAATTTAAAACAAGATCTTTGCAAAGCTGAATTTGAAACATTTAGAGAAATGGCATTCACACAAATCAAATCTTTTACATTTTACCAAAAGCAACACTTTACAAATATGGCAAACAAAAAAAAAATTAAATCTAAAAACCGAAAACCAAAGTCGACTTTTTAAATGTTTCACAAAACTAAAGTCGATTTGGAATTTTCTATTTTTTTCTGTAAAAAATCTCTTAGTCGAAAGTCAATTTATAGAACTCGGAAAACACTACTCACTGTGTATACAACAATTATACAACAATACAATATAATACAAGTGTTATACAACAATTTTGGATCCTTTGAACTAAAAAGAAAGTCCCCAACTGATTAAGAAATAAAAACATCCTTCACCCGGAACACATATAGTGTTACAAGGCGATGTCAAAAATGTCAGAACTGCATGAATTGATGTTCGAATTTCTGCTTCATTGACGGCATTCTCCAGATTTGGATCCCATCGAATGTTACCTGTACGCAAATCTCAAAAAGATGGTGCAAAAAAGGGCTTAAACCAAATGAAGCATATTTTAAGGACGTTGAAAAATATTTCCTTTTAAAAGCATCTCAATGTTAGAAAAGAGATGCACCGATTGCATCATTATTGAAGGGGCCTATATTGATGAATAAACTCAAATTTTAGATAAATGTTTTTATCTTTCTCAGTTCATTGTTATACTCGTATAAATTACAATGTAATTCAATTTTTTTTCGCAGGTTTCTAAAAAGACAAAATTTTACATATGGAAAAGTCTTTGTTGTTCAGAAATTGGCAAAATTCATATTTGTGAAAATATTTCTTATGGGAAGTCTATTAGAGTGCCACATAACACGTCATTTCTTAATTGTGCGGCATAATTTTAGGGTGGATGTAGAAGTTTCTTTTTGAATCAGTATTATTAACAAATTTTTATACTGATAACTTATTATGTTTCATTAATGATCAGATTAAGTGTCACTGATGTATAATACTATCAGATGTTAGGTTATGTGGAAAATTCAAAGAATTATTTTTAATGTAATTAAGGCATACTTTTAGGAGATATGCGTAAAATCAGAATATCTTAAATACATACAGCAACTTAAGGAGAGAGCGAGAGAGAGAGAGATTAAATACAAATAAATACTTATCATCGGAAATGACTTTACTTTTATACTTTTGCATACAGTTGAACAAAATTTCAAAGAATTTTTCCTCTTCGTATCAGGTAAACATGCATTCTAAAAACATGCATTTTAAACTCTTCAAATCGCTTCTTCAAACGCAGAAAAACTTTGACCCTGTAATATATTTTTGATTATATGGAACACATGAAGTTGCTGAGCACAACTTATGGCTGTATGAAGGATGATCCATTAATGCGATATTTTAAAGATGTATTTTTAACTTATTTTTTCTATTAAGTCAAAATCTAGCTACTCTTTAAAGAAAACTTTTTCCACTCATAGCTCATTTCATATTCGACTTAATGGAAAATTTACACCAATAGCATGTAGTTGTCTCCATATACGAGTACTCGTATGATGTGATTTTATTTTGTGTTGCAAAACAAATTGCATTTCTTGCAATAGCACTCGACTTTACGACTTTATGAATATGGACTATATAGAATAGATACACTTACATATCTATAAATTTCATTCGAGTATCACCTTAGTAACAATGCAGCATAATTTTTGTTAGTTTCAAGTACACAACAGACATTGGAATTGAAGGAAAATATATAAGGATCAGGCATGTTTAAAACAGAATAACAAAAGTTGTCTTCTAGCAGTAATAATAGGCCGAAAAATTAATTTTAAAGATGACAAGGTAGCTGTTAAAAACGAAATAATGTAATTAGTGGTCGCGATATCTACACTAATTGGGCTAATAATAGAAGATGTCCTTTTCCATTGCTGTGTACGATTGGCCGTTGGTGTAAATGTTCTCTCTCTATTCCTTAATAATATAATATATGTTAAATGTTTGAAAATGTATAATAATCTGCAGAAATAGGACTGGAAAAACTCTTATATGAGGGCATACACATTTTTCGTTTTCGTGTTTTATTTTTGACATTATTTTTTTAAAGTTTATACAACAATTCATTGTGTTAATTCATCTCGCAAATTATTTAGTAAAGACTTTTATTTCCTTTCTGTTTTCTTGCTAATTTTTTTGTGTTATAACTTAATATTTGTCATTGTATTACAATTTTCATAGTCTTTTCTGAGGTAATATTTAAACGAATTTCCGCCTTTCTCCATTTCTGTGCTTGTATTCCTCTCCCTTCCTCAACTGAATTGTTAACAACAACAAAAATCGCCACAAAGCACGCAACAATTTCCTCTGCCTGTGTTGTACCTCCCCCCCAACCCCTGCGGGTATACTATAGTATTTTGGCAATTGCTGTTTGTTGTAGAAATATTCATGGTATTTATAAAATTGTCATTTATTTTACATAAGAAACTACACCAGTTTCGTAATTTTTTCCAACGTACTGCTATAGAAAGAGCCCTCAACGATGGTTGTTCCGTCGTTTCGTCGTTCCCACTATAGATCTCGTTGTTGGCTGTTGCTTATTTTATTGTTAATAATTAACTGCTTATGTTTTTGTTGCAGGCAATGGCCAAGAGAGAAACACGCATATTTTATTATTGCCTTTGCACTTGTTGTAGTTAGTTATTAATGCCGCAAGCCAGAAATGAAAAGGAAATGAAGGAAAATTAAAAGAATATATATAATTCACTTTTTCGCGGTGCTCGTGACGAATATTTCCTTAACTATTCATGTTTATTTAACATTTTGTTGGAGGAGTATACTTCTAGGGAGATTTCTGTTTAGCTTAATAGAGTATAATTTTTGGATTTGCTATTTGTTGTTTGAGTTTAACTTTAATTCGGTTGATATAATAAAGGGGGGGAGTTGTGTAAGGCATTTCAATGAAATTTGTGAAATGTAGGTTGTAGCTATAAAAGTTTTTTTTTTGGAAGACAGCTTTTAGCTTTATTACCAGATTTAATTAGATACTATAATTTTGGGGTCGTTGTACTCCTAATGTGTTTTAATTCCTTTATATAGATACGAGTATTCTACAGAGTTCCACATTTAGGCTCTTGGAAATGTTTTACATTTTAAGTCCTTCATTTTCACCTTCATAATTAGTAGATTTTTTTGTCGTGGTATACTTTTAGGGGCATTGGCTTATAAACTAAATAATAAGGTGTAATGTTGCTTAGTAAAATGGAATTTTGTGTGAATTAATTTGGAAATCTTTGTGAGCCTCATTTGAATATCAACTTTGTATTTGAACTTTGTGAACGTTGAATTCACATTGTCCCAGACCATAAGAAGCTGAGTAGTATCATTCCAAATGAATACCAACGCTCTGTCGTATACTTTTCGGAGGTACATTATACATTATTACAATACATTACGCTTCAGTAAGTCTATTAGTAATTCTTTAGGTATTTGCACCGAATAAACATTTTTATTGAAATTTACAAAGAATTTAATTTTATAAATATATGTCTACCTTTTAGGTGTTGAGTACTGATACTCGTAAATGGGAAACCTTCCGCTAAATAAATAACACTTTACAAGACAGATATTTAACACCTGACAGCCTTGCCAGGCCGGCGGCAAAAATGGATAACCCTATGCAATAAGTCTATTACTAACACATAGCCTAAAAACTCCATATTTCTTCCAGAGAGTAGCAACATTTAAACGATGGCTGACAACATTTCATATCACTTTGACCATTTATGTTTGGAGTAAAGTGCAATAAGCGACAGTGTTCTAACACTTTTTTGTATGCAATGAAAGATAAAATCTATTGGGTGTGCTGATTAAGCATCGCTTTTCGATGGGAACACAGAGTTCGAACTCAGCAATGGCTCAACAATTTTTATGGGCAATCTTCTCCACCTAAAACATATACTGGTCGATTCTTTTCGTTTGGTACGTGGGGTACAGTGCAATAAGTGAGACTGTTTGAAAATTTGTCGTATGCAATGAAAAAGAAAATCAATTGGGTGTGCTAGTTGAGCATCACTTTTCAAAGGGAACACAAAGTTTAAACTCAGCAATGGCTTAACAATTTTTTGGGCAATCTTCTCCACCTAAAACGTCTATTTGTCGATTCTTTTCACTTGGTACGTGGGGTACAGTGCAATAAGTGAGACTGCTTTAACATTTTTCGTATGCAATGAAAAAGAAAATCTATTGGATGTGCTAATTAATCATCACTTTTCGATGGAAACACGGAGTTCAAACTCAGCAATGGCTTAAAAATTGTTAAGGCGATTCTTCTCCATCTAAAATATATATCTGCTGATTCTTTTCATTTGGTGCGTGACAATGGACGAATTATATGCCTAGTGCTACATTCGGATCGTCATTCCGCCCCGAAATGTACAAAACAGAGGTACGACTGATGATCTATATAGGCAGATTTTTGTCAAGAAAATCGTTGCCATTAAATTGCTTGTTTAGTCCTTGATGATATTTGCTTACAAGCAAAGTTGTTCTGCTAATTTCCAAATTGGCATTATATATTTTAAAGTAGACAGTAGCGGGGTAAATCATATACCAGTCCTTCTATGGTTTCGGATTAGCCAAAACTTCCCAATTCCTGCACGTTAGAGCATCGTCAGTATGTGTAAGACCTTGTATAATATCAGCAAATCGTTTAAAGTTATTGCTGAGTTTTTGCAGTATGTCTTCTCCAGTGGAGCAGTGTTTAATTTAGAAATTAATTTAGTGCGTGTACGACCTTGCTTAAAATAAGAAAATCAAGCGCAAATTGTTGTTTTTTAAGGAGAAGAGCCGCCATAAGTCTTTTAAAGCTGTAGCTGAGTTTTTGCAGTATTTCTTTCCCAGTAGAGCAGTGTTTAATTTAGAAACAATATGTTTTTATAGTTCACATTAATGCAAAAGTAGCACCTCGTAAAGCTCTGTGAGTTAAGAATAAATAAACGAAATGACAAGGAATTGTTATGGGAAAGCTTTCTCTTTCCAAGAAGAGTATCAATGTGCTATCAGACGCGACATTTTTTGACCGACATATTATAACGGTAGCCTCGATAGTTGCTGACAATAAAAAAATGTTACCCAAATTGACGTTTCGTTTCATGATTTCACACATTCTTAACGTCCATCTAAGAGGGATAACGGGAATGTGTCTCTTGTTTATATAATTTCTTTCAATGGTAAAAACGTCATATCTTTTCAGCCTTCGTGTTAACGTTTCAGAGCGTCAATCTACACCACCCCGCGATGAGGACTATAACAAATTATGCATTAACCCATTAAATCCTATATAATAAAAATGTATATTTAATTTTTATTATTGTTTACTCAACGTTAATGAATTATTTATGTTATTCCGTAATAAATTTTTGAAAATAACCAAACACAGTTGGTCAAAATATTGACAGAATGAAAACAAATGATAATAAAGTGAAAGCAGTTACACAAAGTCTCTCTGTATTTCTTTCATTTTTGAAGCGAAATCATAAAAGAACCATTTTATGGAATTTTTAGGAAATAAATTTTTCTACATAAAATAAATAATACATATCTCTTCGTATTGTCATTGCCCTGACGGTATTATAATTCAATGCAATATATGACTATAGCCTATTATGCTTATTTAAAAATGCTAGCAAGGTATCACACAATGACAATATCTTGCTGATGCACTAAAGTCTGATTCATCCAAATCTTCTTCTACAAATTTTGCCTCTTCATCTTTTTGATTTACCTCCTAAATAATGCTTGTCATGTAAATAATCAGATAGACAGGTCAAGTCAGGTCTACTACCAACATATTCAAAATAAATACAACAGCGGTGAGAAAACATTAATCATACATTTACAACATATTATTCCATTGGAAACTTTAAGCCATTTTGGCTAATTCCTACGATGAATGTGGGAATGGCATAGAAAAAATTTCTGCAACAGAGATCTTTTTCAGATAGAAAAATAATGTTTCTGCAACAGAGACTTGTTCGCACAGAAAAACAGGTCTCTGCAACAGAGACTTTTTCGCAAAGAAAAAAAGGTCCCAGCAACAGAGACTTTTTTGCAGGTTTCTGCAGCAGAGGCCCTTTTCGCATTCAAAAAGTCTCTGCAACAGAGACTTTTTCGCATAGAAAAACTCTCTGCAACAAAGACCTTTTTCGCATAGAAAAAGTATCTTCAATAGAGATCTTTTTCGCATAGAAAAAGTATCTGCAATAGAGACTTTTTTTCGCATAGAAAAAGTATCTGCAACAGAGACCTTTTTGGCATAGAAAAAGTCTCTGCAATAGAGACCTTTTTCGCATAGAAAAAGTAGCTGCAATAGAGACCCTTTTCGCATAGAGAAAGTCTCTGCAACAGAGACCTTTTTCGCATAGAAAAAGTATCTGCAATAGAGACTTTTTTCGCATAGAAAAAGTATCTGCAACAGAGACCATTTTCGCATAGAAAAAGTCTCTGCAATAGAGACCTTTTTCGCATAGAAAAAGTAGCTGCAATAGAGACCCTTTTCGCATAGAGAAAGTCTCTGCAACAGAGACCTTTTTCGCATAGAAAAAGTATCTGCAATAGAGACTTTTTTCGCATAGAAAAGGTATCTGCAACAGAAACCTTTTTCGCATAGAAAAACTTTCTGCAACAGAGACCTGTTTTGCACGGAAAAAGTCTCTACAACAGAGACCTTTTTAGCATAGAAAAAGTCTCTGCAACAGAGCCCTTTTTCGCATTCAAAAAGTCTCTGCAGAGACTTTTTCGCATAGAAAAACTCTCTGCAACAAAGACCTTTTCCTTCTCTGCAACAGAGAACTTTTTCGCATAGAAAAAGTCTCTGCAACAGAGACGTTTTTCGCATAGAAAAAGTCTCTGCAACAGAGACCTTTTTCGCATAGAAAAAGTCTCTGCAACAGAGACCTTTTTCGCATAGAAAAAGTCTCTGCAACAGAGACCTTTTTCGCATAGAAAAAGTCTCTGCAACAGAGACCTTTTTCGCATAGAAAAAGTCTCTGCAACAGAGACCTTTTTCGCATAG
>JAHXMU010026001.1:0-14750 GCA_019455685.1 Philornis downsi | reverse complement strand
ATGACGATTTTTTTTTTGAAATTAAGTTGTCAATAAATTGGCTTTGTAAAAGAAAGTTCAGTTGAAATTCGGTACTAAATTAACAAAATTTAGTTATATTAGTCCCTTCATCTGTGAAATCGTTATCTACGAGTATATAAATCAAATCAATCAAATCATGAGTTATAAAGGGTGTCGCAACAAGAACGCAAGATTTAAATTTGGCGCCATTTGAAGTATCATTGTTTGACATTTGAACAATTGTTATTGTTTGCTAGTAGAAGGTACGAGATTAGTAAAAATGGAGCGCTACACGAATGAACGACGCATTCTCATTGTGAAATTGTTTTACCAAAATGGTGAAAGTTTTGCGGCTACAATTCTCAAATTTCAATCGATTTGGAGTTAATGCTCCAAAGAGTCAACTGTAAAGAGATTAATGGATAAATTTGCCAAAATTGGGTCTGTTAGTGATGTAAAGACAACAAAGCGCCTTCGACCAGGTCGATCAACCGAAAATGTCGCAGCTGTAGGTGATGAGGTCGCTCAAACTCCATCCACCTCAATTCGACGCCGAGCTCCGCAAATTGGTATCTCCAAATCCACTATGCAACGAATTTTGACGAAAGATTTGCATCTTCAGGCATACAAAGGTTAGTTGACTCAGGAACTGAAGCCATCTGACCATGGGCAGCGAAGGGAGTTCGTTAATTGGGTATTGGAGAGACAACATAAAAATGCTGATTTTGTCATAAAATCATCTTCCATCTTGATGGCTTCGTCTATAGGCAGAGTTGACGCATTTGGGGTGAGGAAAATCCTCGAGTGATTCACGAGAAGCAAATGCATCCTCAACGTGTCACTGTGTGGTGTGGATTTTGGGCTGGAGGAATCATTGGACCTTTTTTTTGTGAAAATGAGGCATGTCAAGCGCAAACAGTCAATGGTGTTCGGTATCGTGAAATGATAACCAGTTTTTTCGTGCCTAGAACTGACGAAATGAATGTGGAGGGCATGTGGTTTCAATAAGATGGCGCCACATGTCATACAGCCAGAGAAACAATATCTGTGTTTTATTTAAAATATAAATCTTGCGTTCTTGTTGGGACACCCTTTACTTTATCAAATTAAGAATTTTATATGAAGACAAACATACGACGAGCTAATTAATGCGCAGGAACCGCATAATAAAAATTGTGCACATCTCTATTATAATACCTTTCAACACCAGAGTTAATATAAAAAAAAAACACATTGCGGCAATTTATACAGATATTCTCATTTTAAAAATATCATAAAGTGTAGCGATTTACTGCCTGGAAGTTAATAGCTTGCATAAAAATAAAAAATATGTTCGAAGATTAACTGAATAATAAATCAATAGAAAAAAACGTTATTTAATGGACATTTTTGGTTGCAATTTGCATTAAGAAGCAAGTATAAAAACTTTTAAGTACTTTATTATAGCAACCCAGCCACATTTTAATACAATATCCAAATAACAAAAGTGAAAAATAATCCGAAGGATGAAACAGCTTTTCGTCTCTGACAAAAAAAGTTGATTAGATATGTAGAACAAATTTCTTAAGTTTGGTTTTCATTGCAAATAAAAAGGAAACAATTGCAAGAAAAAACTAAAGCCGTGTATATAATTTCGTCACTGCTCCACTTCATTTGATTATATCGTTTTTTCCTGCATTTGCGGAAGTCGGAATTGTATAAAACGATTGCCTGAGAATAGTACCTTAGCACATCTAACAGATACACATATGGGCGAAAAAATAAGTACACCTGCTTATTTTTTTCTCTATGTTTAACTTTAGTTACTTTAACGGAGAGTAAAAATGGCAATTCTTTTTTATTTAATTAACTTTAATATGGTAATGCCTTTAAAAGTAAAAACAAAACTGGGGCTTCCCCGTTGCTTTCTTTGTGAGTTAGTTTTGTTCAGATGTGATTTCAGTACTTGGTCAAAATAATAAATACATTCCTCAATTCTGTAATATTTTCACAGTCTGCTGTAGTCTTTTTCGAAAGGCTAGTTATTTTACTGTTGTTTATCTTTATTCATAACAAAATATGTACTTATATAGTAAAAAAATCAGCCATTGGTCGAAAAAGTCATTGTTCTCCGGAGAAGAGAAAAATTGTTTCAAGACTAAGAGAAAGTGGTCAAAATCTTCGTTCTATAGCAGAAACTATGAAACTACAAAAAGCTTTAAAGCCTAAAAAGCCCGTCAAAACTCGTGGAAGACCAAAAAAAGACTTTAAAAGCAACAGATATCCGTATTGTAACACTTGCGAAGAAGAAGCCGTTTGTGTCTTCAAGAGCGATTTCAGCAGAAATTGGAAATGTAATTTCATCGCGAACGGTTCGTCGTAGACTACAAGAAGCACATTTACCAGGACGGATAGTCAGCATAGTTCCTTTGCTTAGACGAAAAAATGTAAAGGCTAGATTCCAATTGGTCCGGAGGACACGATGAAAAAAAATGCCAAAACATTTTGTGGAGCGATGAAGTAAAAGTTTGTGTTCAAACGCCCTAAGGGTAAGGAATTCCATGTTCGCTTTACAAAGAAGACGGTCAAGCATGAAGGCGGCCATATTATGGTCTGGGGTTGTTTCTCGTGGTATAGTGTCGGTCCGATACATCGAATTACCAACACTATGACCAGATTCCACTACAAAGATATCTTGGAAAATACGATGTTGAACTATGCTGAGGAAAGTATGCCTCTTAAATAGACATTCCAGAAGGATAACGATCCGAAGCATACTTCTAAGTTGGTAAAGGATTGGTTCCAACATAATAATGTTGCCCTTCTTGACTGGCCAAGTAAATCTCCGGACTTAAATCCAATCGAAAATCTTTGGGGAGAGTTGAAACAAAGAATTTGAAAGGAGGTTCTTAAAAACAAGGATCAGTTGTGGAATTTAGTTCAAAAAATTTGGTATGAAATGGCAGTAGAAACCTGCAGGAATCTTATTGGCAAAATGCCAAAGTCAACAAAATAATTGAAAATAAAGGTATATATACCGGCTTTTAACGAAACTCAACCAATTTAGTAGAAAAAACTAGATTTTCCTACTTGTTTGCTAATTTTAACTAAATATACTCATTATTTTGTCCACTGTTTTTTGATTAATTTTTATTTTTTTTATTTATTTTTTTTTTATTTATTTTCTTATTCATTTTTTTATTTATTTTTTTTTTATTTTTTCCCCCCCAAAAAAAAAAAACAGTAATACTAAGCCTTTAAGACCAAAAATGGGTATAATAAATTCCTGAGTACCAATAACACTCTTAAATCTATTTAAATAGATGTATAAATATATAAATTATAAATGTACAAATTAATATTATCACCAACGTTGGCTACCCAGCCGTAATTACAAAAAGAAAAAAATAATATTAAACAAACTAAAATGAAAGTTATATCGATCCTAACTAGTAACAATGGTATACGATGTCATGCAGTTATTAAATTTCCATTGAAGAAAACTGTGCAAAAATTCTTGAACGAAAAACATTGATTAATTTTGATTGATTTGATTTTTTAATTGATTAATTTCTTACTTTTTGAAAAATACTGAATTTAATTTTATTTTTTTGTTATTGTTTTAGTATCTATTTTATTTCTAATGCTATAACAAAAAAAAAAGTATTTGTTTGTTTCTTTTATTTTATTTAAATAAATTTTCATCTACGAGCCTTTAAAAACAATATAGGGTGTACTTATTATTTTGACCATATGTGTAGCTCTTCAATGATGTCTCCTTAGTACAACAATCGAGTATATTGACCATGTTGATTCAAGCATTTTTAATACCTTACCATAGTAAACAAAGGGAATACAACCGACCTAAAAACAAAACGGATAATCTTACTTGAAAACAGATGTTACTTTAGGGAAATCAAGTATTTTAATAACAAAATCCCACCTCGGCGACCAAAAACGAGCTATATTTGCCTCTCATTTTACCTTCTTATTATATGGCACAAAATGATTGATACTACCCCATTCTAATGATGTAATCTTGCAGGATGTAATCGATAGGAAAATATTTTGTAAACTGCATAATTTCACATAATAGATTATTTAAATGTCGAATAAATCATGAGCTGTATGCCGACAATAACTACGTTAAGTGCGCTAAATAATGTTGACTGTTATGCGATTGGACGAAAAGTCATTGGCAATGAATTTAAATCTGGCGAACAGTGCATTGGATAGAATTCAAGAATCCTTTTAAAAGGTCAATCGCGAATCACAGCAGAAATGATCGAAATTAGCAATGATCAAATTAGGATCTAAACATGTAAGAAAGTAGAACAAAATTAAGAATTCCCATTTAATATCGAAAAAGAAACAATACCTGTCGATATTTAGCGCATACATTATAAAGGGTGTCCCAACAAGAACGCAAGATTATAATGACTGATGCAGCAATTGAATTGCTTCTCTGGCTGTATGATATGTGGCGCCGTCTTGTTGAAACCACATGCCCTCCACATTCATTTCTTCAATTCTAGGCACAAAAAAAAAAATGGTTATCATTTCACGGTACCGAACACCATTCACTGTTTGCGCTTGACATGCCTCATTTTCATAAAAAAAGGTCCAATGATTCCTCCAGCCTAAAATCCACACCACACAGTGGTAAGTTAAGGATGCATTTGCTTCTCGTGAATCACTCGAGGATTTTCCTTACCCCAAATGCGACAATTCTGCCTATTGACGAAGCCATCAAGATGGAAATGGGCCTCGTCACTGCAGATGATTTTATCGGCAAAATCAGCATTTTCATGTTGTCTCTCCAATACCTAATTAACGAACTCCCTTTGCTGTCCATGGTCAGCTGGCTTCAGTTCCTGAGTCAATTTAATTTTGTATGCATGAAGATGCAAATCTTTCGTCAAAATTCGTTGCATAGTGGATTTGGAAACACCAATTTGCTGAGCTCGGTGTCGAATTGAGGTGGATGGAGTTTGAGCGACATGATCACGTAACAGCTGCGACGTTTTCGGTCGATCGACCTGGTCGAAGGCGCGTTGTTGTCTTTACATCACTAACAGACCCAGTTTTGGCAAATTTATCCATTAATCTCTTTACAGTTGACTCTTTTGGAGCATTTGTGACCCCAAATTGATTGCAATTTGCGAACTGTAGCCGCAAAACTTTCACCAGTTTGGTAAAAAAATTTCACAATGAGAATGTGTTGTTCATTTGTGTAGCGCTCCAGTTTTACTAACCTCGTACCTTCCACTAGCAAACAATAACAAGTGTTCCAATGTCAAACAATGACACTTCGAATGGCGCCAAATGTAAATCTTGCGTTCTTGTTGGGACACCCTTTAGAAGTTTATTTGATGTAGATAATACATATTCGTTATTGAGAAAAGAATAACTATAACTTGAATTATTTGAACTGACGATATTGATATGAGGAATGAAACTACAATTGATATTGAAATGCTTTGTTCATAAATGAGAAGTATTTTAAATGTAACTAGCCGACCCGGCAAACGTTGCTTTGCCTTCAAATTTTATTTTTATTGGAAATGTTTCAATGTTAAACAAAATTCTGTTTAAATACCGTTAGCAGGAGCAGAAATAATTGCTTTTTAATTTGTGGTTTGTATAAGAGGTACCACTCCCCATTGTCCAATCCCGCCCATATTTGCAGCAGCACTTAAGATATGTACACCAAACCTACGCACCAAATTTTGTTCAAATACCGTAAGCAGGAGCAGAAATAATTGATTTTTAATTTTTTGTTTGTATGGGAGGTACCACGCCCCTTTGTCCAATTGGACCGAATTGTAAATCTAAACCATCCCGGGCACCGCCCAGACGCATATACAAAAATTTATGCAAAGCGGTTCAGCCGTTTAGGAGGAGTTCAGTGGCAACGGCCGTACAGTAGAATTATATATATAAAGATAGTATCGCTTTCAAATAAAAAGTACTTAATTCCAGTTGTTCTTTTTCCACTACGAAATATCTCAATCTAAACTATACTTTTTCCAACAAAAAGTAAAAAATGTTGCAGTTTTTCAATAGGAAATGGTGTAAATAGGAATAAAATTATGAAACTCATCATGTTGTTGAAAACGCTTCTTTCGTTTTCTACAAGGCTATGCAATATTTTCTCTTCACACGCCTACAGACAGCTTATTAGCGCCCGCAAAATTCCTATCTGCATGATTGGAATTTGTTTAAAAATTTTCAACGTGTGTATATGAAATTGTAAACAATGGTAGTATTTTGAATATCGTATAAACAAATTACTATCTGTATTTCAAATGAATAGTATGACTGAGTGCGTACAATTAATTCTAAAGCTAGAAATACTTCTTTTGGTTAATAAAATAAACTTAAGGTCGAGAAATGTGGCTGGAAATGTAGCACACATTTTCCCTCTTAATTTTACATTAATACATCAGTAGTTCCTTTTTCGAAATTGAGAAAATTAAGTATTCACGAAAGCCATTTTCCAATGATGATACAGATAAAATGCTGCGGTTGAGTTTCCGATGGCTGACAAATCTGACTACAGACCGCTAAAAGTGAAGACATACGTAAGTGAAATGAAAATACATTTAATTGCAAATATAACGATTTACCACAAACGACGATGTATATTTTTGCTATATTTAATTGATTTATATATTTACGTTCATTAATTACAATCAAATGCGTCATTGCTAGCGTTGACAAGATAATCTTTTCGTTATCTCTTCATCTACTAATTAGCGTTGGAAATTAAACTCATGTAATTATGATCAAAAATAAATATTTTTTTCTGATAGATTTTTACAATCATAATCAGAAAGTTATTACAACTCAATAACAATAATGGCACAAAGGTTATTTACAATTTAAATTAAAATTGCTGGAATTGATAGTTCTCCAAGCAGGATTAAACGTAGGCACGTGTTGTTGCGAAATGAGATAAATTTGTGAATCCCTAATGATTTATTGCAAACAAGCAACATTTTCAGTGTGTTTCTGGTAATTTTAATTAAAAAGTTCTAGTGAATTAAGTACTTGTGCCATAATTTTTTGTTTATCGAGTAGTGAAACCGTGCCAGTACCTGTTACGAAAAAGACAATAATTCAAGTAAGTGCAAAGTAGTCAATAGAAAGTCAACCAGTAAATTTCTAACTATATTTTATTGGAGGATTTACTTACTAAAAAGAAACAAAAAAAGGTCAAAATATTTTATTTCATTATAATAGAATTTCACAACGAGAATACCGAAAAATTGGATTTGATAAAGAAATGAAAATTAGCAAAAATAGTCCCTGCGGTAAAAAAAGAACTCAACACAGTCTGTGGCTAGTTATAGACCAATTTCAATTTTGCAAATTTTGTCACAAAGATAGTGGAGCATATTTTAAAGATCCAATTAACCAATCTTGAGGTTAGGTATTTTTTAAATGATTGTCAATGCGGATTCAGAAAGGATAGAAGCACTATTTCTTTGCTACAAGATCTGACTTATAGTATTCGGAAAAATATCAATGGGAGCAAATTCTGTACGAGTATATTGGTGTCATTGGATCTGGAAAAAGCGTTTGATCGAGTGCATCATACATTTTTGATTTATAAGTTATATAATTTTTACGGTTTTGCAAACAATGCTTGTAGTTTAATTTACTCCAATCTTTCACAAAGGAAACAACAAGTTTGTGCCAATGATAGTCATAGTAATGTGCTCAGCATAAAGAGTGAGGGGCCACAAGGTTCACCTCTTCATTCTGTACACCAATTTTCTTCACTGTACATCAATGATCTTTTTCCAAAATTTCGTACTCTGTGTAAACCGTATGTCTTTGCTGATGATATTCAGTTGCTATTTAAAGGGGATTACCGGTTTCTAGACGTTCTTCAGGAAAAAATTAATTATGTGCTTGATAGGTTACGTGATTGGATATCGGAAAACAGACTTTGTGTCAATTCTTCCAAGTCCAAAGCTATGCTTTATTCAAACCGAACTGAAGGAGATTTACGAGTAGTTTATAATGGTTCTAATTTACAATTTGTGCATGGCATGAAATGTTTTGGAGTCTTATTAGATGATAAGTTGCGCTTTGAGAAGCACATTAATCACGTTGTTTTAAATGTTAACTATGCATTGAGGCACTTATACACAACTAATTTGTCGCGCCCGCTGTACGAGGTGTGATCAAAAAATAACTGTTATTTTCAATTTTTTCCAAAAAGTATTTATTCATCAATTTCTATTTTATTTCCTTTAAAGTAGTCCCCCTCAGATATAATACACTTGTGCCAGTGTTTCTTCTAATCCTCGAAACACTTCTAAAACTCACTTTTTTGTATTGCCAACAGCCAACGGGAGCCAAGTCCGGTGAATACGGTGGTTGAGGCATGATTGCGGTTTTGTTTTTGACCAAAAACTCACGCACAAGCATCGATGTGTGAGCTGGTGCGTTATCATGGTGCAAAATCCATGATTGGTTTTTCCACAATTCTGTGCGTTTCTGGCGAATTGCTTCGCGCAAATGGCGCATAACTTTAAGGTAGTATTCCTTATTGACCGTACGACCTTGTGGCAAAAATTCATGATACACCACGCCATAGCAATCGAAGAAAACAGTGAGAAAATCCTTCACATTTGACCGAACTTGACGTGCTTTTTTCGGTCTTGGCTCTTTTGGATGCTTCCATTGGCATGATCGGGCTTTGATTTCAATGTTATAGCCATACACCCATGATTCGTCACCAGTTATGACCTTTTTGAGGAAATCTAGATCGTCGTTGACGACGTTCAACAGCTCCTGAGCGATGTCCATGCGACTTTGTTTTTGCTCAAAATTTAGCAATTTTGGAACAATCTTCGCTGCCGCACGTTTCATGCCTAAAACATCCATAAAAATTGCTTGGCATGAGCCCAACGATATGCCAACATCATCAGCAACCTCTCTAATAGTGATTCGACAATTATCCAAAATCATTTTGTTCACTGCTTCAATGTTTTCATCGGTTGTTGACGTGCTCGGGCGACCAGGACGAGCATCGTCATTGACATCTTCTCGGCCTTCCTTAAACCGGTTGTACCACAATTGAACTTGTGTTCTGCTCATAGTAGACTCGCCAAACGCCACAATCAACATTTCAAATGTCCTTGCACATTTAATTTTATTTTTTACACAAAACTTAATACAGTTTCTTTGATCGATCATTTTTTCGAATAGTAAAAAACCGAACAGCACATCAAAACGCGACTAACCTTTTTATCTGTCAAAAACAAACTGACCATCCAAAATGGCTGATATTGTCAACATATATGACATGTGTACCAGCATAAAAAAAATGAGAAAATCGAACATACGTAACTCACAAAATTCGGAGAAAACGTTTTTTTTATCACACCTCGTATGTGAAAAAGCAACTGGTTCATGCCCTAATTATGCCAAGTATTATGTACTGCTTAGAGATATACTCCGCTACTAGTCAAAGATAACTGAAGGAATTTCATATATTTTTGAACAGTCAAAAATATATGAAACTCCTTCAATTATCTTTGAACAGAGCTGTTCGCTACATCTTTTTCCTAAAGAGACGTGTACATATAACACCTTTTGTGATAAAATTTCTGGGATGTTCACTTTCTGCATTTATCGATGTTCGATTGTTGCTATGTTTTTACAAAATATATTCTAATCAATGTAAGCGTTACCAAAAACTTTCCAATTTTGTCATTCGGTCCGTAGAAGACAATTGTTTATCCCCAAACTTTGTCATCATACAGCAGGCAAGATTACTATTTTAATGTAAGAGTAGCTCGTAGCTATAATGCATTACCAAATAAGCTTTGTAATTTAAATGTATCATATGCAATATTTCGCAATATTCTGAATATTCTTTTACATCTTAATGCTTGCATTTAGATGAATATTCTTTTACATCTTAATATGCAAAAGCAATTGTTAATTATTATTGGTTGATATTAAATATATGATTTTATGTAGTCCATTTTTATTTTATATACATTTTTACACTTACTTTGCAGTAGTATTTATTTTAATTTATGTATATTGCGATTTACTTAATAGTTTGGAACTGCAAAATTGTTAACTTAATTCAAAAAAAAAAAAAATTTTGCAATTTGGACTGATCAATATCATTCAATATTTAATGTTTTCTCAATATTTTTATTTCCTTCCATTTCGCCTATTTTTCGTGCACTTTAGCGTTTGAGCGTTATATGCAAGTCAATAGTTATAAGCTAATTTGATGTTATATTCTAAGTGATATTTTGTTTTTTTTTTTTTTTTTTAATTCCAGTAGTATTTATTTTATTTACATTTTATAATTTCCTTAATATTGGCCGAAAGGTTTAAAATTACAAGACTGTTAAATGAAAATGAAATGAAAACATAAATTAATATTGAAAAATCTGTTGAAATCTAGAAGACATAAATTGATATTAATAAAAAATGACATACTTAATAAGAGGAGTTTTATATGCGTTATTTTCATTTCGCTTTTTCAATGCAAATTAAAATCATAAAGGTTGTTAACATTGCATTATTTTTAAAACAAGATGCAGAGTTTCAGCTTTTAATAAGAGTTTTCTGGTCAAACAGTTTCTCTCAATGTTAATTTCCTAATACCTAGTAAATGGTTTTCACAACAACATCTCATCTATTTCTATATAAATTTGCGTTGTTCAAATATAGATTTTTTTCCTGCACAACCTTTATGGAGTAGCAATTCCAATTAAATTCCAATTAAAGTTGTAATTACGACGAAATACATGCAAAATGAGAGATTGTAATAAGTGAAGTAAACTGCCATTGTAAATCATGTTTTTCTTCTATTAAGATATTAAAGCACTCAGAGTTTTTATAACGCTAATATTGTTGTTTTTTAATTTAATTTAATTTATTTATTCAGGATTGTAATTTTAAGCCTTAAGGCTGATTTGATTCAATTACAATATTACAACGTATCTACACCATAATTCAATAACAAATGCATTATACAACTTTACAATACTAATGTTATAAAAAAGTTTATGTATCTTAATAGCAGGAAAATGTGACGGTCTACTTCACTTATTAGCATTTTTCACTATAAATGTTTCTCGTCCTAAAATACAGAATTATAACTTCAATTAGAATTTAGGGCTACTTCCATAATATAACGCAAAATTTAATAACAGATTAAATGGTAAAAATTAGTAACTCTTCAAGTAAAAATTTTATAATGTATTTTTATTGAATTATAGAGATGATATGTTGTAATAATGTAATTTAATCAAATCGGCCATAAGGCTTAATAATAAAATAATAATAACAAAATAAAAATAAATTAAATTATATTAAAATTGTGAAAAATTTAAAAATTATTTTATTTTTATTTATTTATTTATTTATCTATTCGGCTTGTAATTTAAAACCTTCCGGCCAATTATAAGTTAGTTACAATATGCAACAATTCATCCATTAGATTTAATCCCCTCAATATTATAAGTTAAAAAAAGAACACGTAATAAAAATTAAATATAAAATTTAAAAGATATAATATGATTTTAAAGAAAGTATGACTATTAAAGACAAAAAATATGGAAAAAATTAATTTAGAAATTAATCGGTACATAATCTGGACTCTCAATTTAATTGAAAACAAAATTTTACAGTAATATCTGAAAGTGTTGTAGAATGTGCCTTTTTTTAAGGATCAGGACATCATTTTTCAAAAAGTTAACAAAAATTATAATCCTAAATAAATAAATAAAATTAAATTAAAAAATCTTAAATAATGCATGATGCATTAAAAAACTATCAGTTTGCCGACGTCTTGTCTTACAAGGCAAGATTAATTGTGGATGACACAAAATAAATTTCCAATCAACGTTCTAAAAATAAAATCTATGCTTTTCACAAATTATGATTTAAATTTGAATCTAATTTATCATCATAGTTCACCTATTGTGTAGTTTGGGAGTAGTTTCAAATGCTAAATTGAACTGTAACCTTCAAATAGATTCTGTGGTTATTTGTCTAAATAATATAATACAGGGTGGCGCAATAGAACGTGCATATTTAAAAAATAGATTAAAAAATATATGAACGAGAGTTCTCGTAAAATGCGCGCACGCAAAATGCGCGACGCTTCCCGTCGAAGTGATTCATAGCGACTAAAACTCCATGAGCCCGCGCCTTTTCTACCCCGCAAAAAAAGATGATGCAAATTCACGTTCTATTGCGCCACCCTGTACAATACGAATTTTCTGCAGCACAGGCCTAGTATTGCTAGTTTAATTAAGGAGAAATATTATACCGAGTAATGGTGCAAGTGAATAGAATACGCATAGAATTCTGGTGAGGTTTAACACAGTTATGCGATACTTGTTTATATTAAATCATACATCATTTTTCGGATTAAATTCTTAGCTTTTTCTTTGTTATTTTATGAATTTATTGAACCGTCTGATCGCCAATTTCTTCAAAATTTATTTAGTTTCTCGTCATCCACTCATAGTAAACCACTCTTAATCACCTAAATAATCATACTGAAGAACCATGATTTTGTGGTGAGAATATTTCCAACTAAGCCCAATTACTTACTAAAGGTAGACTCAATAGCGCTTCCAATTATCTCAACAAAATTATTTTCTCCTCCCCTATATCTGTCTTGCGTACTATAAATCATACCGATGCATACGAGGTGTGTTAAAAAAATAAGGTGAATTTTCAAAACACTTGCCTTATTGATGCCTCTCACAAACAAACTAAGCATGCTGTATGGATGAAATCGTCAACATATCTTCGAGACGAGTGTACCAACATAAAAAAAAAAAATAATAATAATCGAAAGTGTACATTCGTAGCCCGCGAAATTTGAAAATTCGCCTTAGTATAAGTATACTGATTATTTTCAATACTCTTTTTTTTAAATACGTATTTTTTTTTTTTTTTTTGGAAAAAACCTTGCACTTTTAATTTCCTTTTTATTTATTTAAAATCTTGAAATTTAAAGCCTCTTACGCATCATTAAATAAATTACGGAATACATAAAATAAATACCACTCGAGAAATTTGTATATTATTGAGTAATTTAAATCCTATATATGGAATTGTCACGTTTGTAATTTACAAAAGAACGGCCGAAAGATTTCAAATTACGAAATAAAATAAAAGTAAATTGAAATATTTTTAAAATAGAAAAGCGTTGAAAAGCTGTCAAAGACTATTTACAGTTTAAGAAATAAATGCATTCAAGAATAACAAAAATAGTTTTTAATGGAAATGCCATTTTTCAAATTCTGCGATTTTTTTTAAATTGTACCCGAAAAAGCGCCACAGTTGTTAGAGTGTTCGGAAGGAGTCTTCATTATAAAGTTGGTTTGGAAAACTGCTTGAATCTTTTTCAGATTAATTTCTTTTTTAAGATTTTTCAGTAAATGATGCCGCTTTTAGTTTTCATTGAAGGCTTTAATTTTCTTAAATATTGTGATGTTTTTTAGAACGTCAGTGGAGAAACAGACCAAGTCTCTTTCAGATTATTTGTATTAATGAAGCATGGGCAGTTAAGTTCATTTATATCAAATTTATTCAAAAAAAAAAAAAAAACTTTTATTATCTAAAAATTTGAAACAGGTCTGATTTCAATTGCCTACCCATTGTTGGTGTGCACCCGATCTCTTAAAGATCATATATCTATTTTCGCATAAAACATCATCAGTCAACCTTTTCAGACCAAATTTACAGCATACCGTTTAATTCTCTTTTTTCTTCAGTTCTATATGAGAGGATGATTTCGTAAAAAAGAATCAAAAGAGGAAATATACATATAAAAAAAATTTAGTGCAATGTGTTTTCTAAAACCTGTAGTGTGTCATCTGCTAAATTCCAAAATTCCATACGTTAAATATGGTTGTTAAACTATAGCTTTGAATATGATATCCAAGTCTGTATAACCTCAGCAACTCTATTTAGAACAACAATAGTTAAAAACAAATGGAACTTGTTTGAGAGCATAAGCAATGGTGTAATACAATATTTCTGTAAATTCAAACGATAATTTTAGTGATTACGCCAATATTACTCTAAAAAATTCCTGTGGATCACTTCTGTAGAAACATTCGCAAACTACTATAAGTCATCAACAAAGAATAATGATTTTTCAAATCTGCAAACAACCAGGAAAATCATTAAACAAGAAAAAGCTACAGAAAGTTCGCTAAACAAATTTTATAAATTGGTAAGATCTGGTTCACCACCTTTACTGCAAAGTAGATTCAGGTTCACTAGATCAACTAGAAGTACACAACTTGTAATTCTTCTTATATCAGGCTCTTCTATATTCTTAAAATCATTTACGGTGCGCGTTTGCAGGCAGAGCTTGAAATCGACTCCCTTTGCATTTACGAAATTTTGCTTATTCAAATCAAGTTTTCTCAACACAAATATATTAGATTTGCATTAAGTGAACTTCAGTGGGCTATTTTACATTATAAGCTCATTATCAACGCTTGGTTTTCCTTTTTTTATTTGTTTCATAACTGTATTTGGTTGGGGAACCATAACATAAACTTTGATATTAACATTTGAATTTATATCGTTTTTAACTTTATTTTATTATTTTATATATATATATATTTTTTTTTTTTTGATATTTAATATTGTATTAGAGAATTTTATATTTTATTTGTTTTATTTGTTATATAATTGGCCTTTTTGGCTTTCCTGCATCACGATGTAGGAGTACGAATAAATATAATAACTGAAAT
>JAHXMU010025998.1:0-20662 GCA_019455685.1 Philornis downsi | reverse complement strand
GGGGCCATTCAATATCCCCCCTTTTCGAAATGAGTTTTCCAGGAAAAACATTTTTCAGCAGCTCTATGGATACCCTAGCCGTATGACATGTGGCCCCATCCTGTTGAAACCACGTCCTCGAGGTATTGCCTTGAAGTTCTTGCAAAGCTGGCACCAAAAAGTCTGCTAGCATGTTGTAATGATTGTTCGCTCTAACCGTCATCGCATGCCCTCTTTCGTCCTCAAAAAAGTATGGTCCAATAATACCGGTTGACGTTATCCCAGCCCACACGACAAGCTTAGGGCTGTGAAGTGGACGTTCATGCAAGCGTCGGGGATTAGTCTCGGACCAGAACCGACAATTTTGCTAAATCACATGGTCATTAAGGTGAAAATTTCAACGAGTTTTCCAAAATTTGCGACTTCGGTTCCAAGAGTGTCAAGCAGCCGAGGGAAGCCATTTGGACAACATTATTTTTAAGTCTTAAAAATTCCCATGCTTCTACTTTTTAAAAATACAAATATTTTTTTTTTATGTTTCGTTTTTTTTTTTAATTGAATATTTAAACCGCCAAAGCCCTTATGGCCCACCCTGTATATACGAGTATGTATATATTTTTGGAAATAAGTAATTGCACATTCCTTTTTGAAACCGTTTCTGCTTTTTGAAATGTGTTGAAATTTATAACTAAATTCGGTATATAGACAATTTATAACAAAGCAAACATATTTTATGATTACAGTTGCTAAAGAGCCACAAAGACTAACGACTTGACATAACCTCACAAGAAATAATCAAGAGGCGTTAAATCGCAAGATCTTGGGTCCAAATCGAGAAATAAGCTGCTCACCAAATTCATCTCTCAACATATCCATTGTTTCACGAGCAGTGTGGCATGTTGCACCGTTCTGATGAAACCACATGTCAATCAAGTTTAACTCAGCCAATTGGGGCAAAAAAAATTCTTGTGGTTCAGTAACACATGCCCAATCGCTGATAACGGCGATGAATTGACTTTTCACGATCGTCATTAACACTGGCCGCTACGGCTGTAATATTTTCGTCGGTACGCACTCTATGCATGCGAGTCGATGGTTTTATGTCCAGCAAAGTAAATTTGGTGCTAAATTTGGAGATAACAGCACGAATTGTTGATTCAGAAGGTCGATTATGACGTCCATAAAATGATCGTATCAAACGATGCACATCGTGTCACAGAGCACGAATTTTGATAATAAATTTCAACGATTTGCAGTCGTTGCTCGTTTGTTAGTCTTTCCATGATGAAATGGCAGATTATACTGTACACTTTTCACTTTGACAGATGACGTTTGGACGCCATTACCAACCAGTGGTGCCAACCTGGAAAACTTGAATCTTAAAAAATCACCCTACCTTATCATTTTATCGCAAAGTGGTCACTGTGCGTCGTAGCAACAACATATCTCTAAATCTTCCACTCTATAATTGTCGTAGTTTCAATTCTTTGTTTATTTTCTTCTTCTTGTTAATTTAGTTTTTGCTGGTGATAAAAATGAAATTTTGTCTACAACCACTTCACTTTATTCTGCCGGCGTTATTGTTACTGGTCTCTCCCTTGCGTTCCGTGCCATTCTGTGCTGAGCCATAGCACAGCAGCGACATTAAGATATCTTGGGGGACTCTGCACATACTCGTATTTGCGTTTGTAGCGCATCGATATCATTGTGCGGCAGCCAAGTATATCTCAGTATCTTGTTTTCTTTCTTCGATACTGGTTAACTCTCTGTGTACGTACGGAAAGTGTAGACCACGTACGGAAAACGAGCGCGCGAACTCCCTACGAACGTGCGACACTATAACTTGGCTTGGCCTGACGGACGACGACAACAACAACAACAGAGGACGGCTGCTGTCCGTACTTGCCTCTGCGTGCCATATAACATTTTGCTCAGAACGGGCTTAGAAGACCATGGAGTACAATTAATTAACAATAATAAATATGTGTACGCGTTAGTGTTAGTGTATATCCTATATAGATACGAGTGTGTGTGTGTGTGCGCGATGTAGTGTTGTGTCGTATATTTATTGTTATTCTCTTGTGTGCTGGTTTATTTTCTTTTTCTTCTGAATCATTCATTCAATGCTCAAAAGGCAACAACCGCTTGAGCCGCCGTCTTTAAATAGCAATAAGAAAAAATATTGAAAAAAAAAAAATAAATAAAAATTTCAAACAAATAATTTCAAAACATAAATCTACCAAGTGAAAGGAAATTTTCTACTACGAACACCACCGATCGTTGACTCATTCCTTGCTGCAGTACTCGTATCACAAGTGAGTATCAAGTACTAAGTTTCTGCGGGCCGAATGGCTGTCTGACTGCATTCATTGATCTGTAAATGTATAAATTTCAATTTCTAGCTTTGAAAAAAAAAGTCTCCAAAGCAGCTTTATATCAGGGTAATGATCTAGACAGTTATGTTCACAAAATTAGCAGCGACAAAGAAATTATTTCTTGACGGAGATAAATAGTATATTTAAATTTACGAGTATTTAGTTAACAACTCCTTTATCGAAACGGTTAAATACTACTTTGTTTGCTCCGAATAAATATCTTAAGAAATTGTTATAAAAAAATTTGTAATAAGGTAATAAAGCAGCTTTATATCAGGGTAAATCATGTAAAAAATCATGTAAATTAAAGAATGTTATATTAAAATTATCTGCCGGAAAAAGTCCAGGCAATGACAACATTCCATATAAAACTGTTTTAGGAACTTGTGATATTATTACACCACATTTGGCAAAGATTTTCAATAATATTATAGTGAGTAGATTATACCCAGACATGCTAAAAATCCATAAGTTGGTCCCCATTCCCAAAGGAAAACATGCAACATCAGTAAATTATTATAGACCAATAGCAATATTGCCTATACAGTCTAACCTCGATATAACGATCTCAAGGGGATTAGAAAAAAAACGTTATATCGAATAATTCGTTGCAATGAGGTTCGTTATATCGAGGTGAAGTTGCACTTATATTCGTTATAACGAGGTAATAGAGCCGTTACTCTAATGCATGCTGCTTGGCGACTACGAATGTTGATTTTCTGGAGACGTAGTCGTTGCAAACACAATAATTTTGTGTGTATCTGTTTCATATTTGGATTAATTGATGGAAAACGTTATGTAAAGGTTGCAGGTCGCCAAAATTCGTTAAATAGAGGTGAATAATTTTTTCTATCGATAGCTTGCAATGAATGAAAAAACGTTATAACGAGGTTTTTGGGAAATGTATTCGTAATAGAGAGGTTTATTTTGTATTAGATTTTACGGAGCGTTGTAGGGGATTTAAAAAAAATCGTTAAATCGAGGAAATCGGTATATTGAGGGGCGTTATATCGAGGTTAGACTGTATTTAACAACATTTTTAACAAAAAAAAAAAAAAAAAATATATCATGATGATACATGAATTTGTTCAAATAAACAAGCTAGTCCTAAATGCCACAAAAACAAAGTTGATACGATTTAAGCCTTATTTTGATCACAACAACCATTTTTCTATATATATTATAATGGTAACATTATCCAAGAAGTCGATTGTGTCCAGTATTTAGGTATATTTCTACAAAATAATCTGTGCTGGGATACACACATTAAACATTTAAAAGACAAATCAGCTCAAATAGTAGGTATTTTGTATAAATTCAAAAATAAGTTTAATAGAACAGTGAAACTTTTAATATACGAAACTTTAATTCAAAGTATTTTGAATTATATGGTTGTTTTATATGGGTATAAAAAAAGTACAGAACTGAAATCTTTACAAAGAATTCAAAACAAAGCCTTGAAAGCTGTGGCAAATCTGCCTTTAACATATTCAACACTTTCGCTATACAGAAATGAAACTTCTTACGTATGTATTCAAATGCTTACACAATATAGGACATCACACCATACATTTTGCTATCAACCAACAAGTGTTCAGTACCAGAAATAGTAGTAACTTGAGGGTAGCAAAGTGTAGACTTGAAATTACGAAGCAGAGAATTGAGCATTCGGGTAGCCATGCGTATAATAATTTACCTCAAAATTTAAAAATCGCAAATAATATTCTAACATTCAAAAATTTGTTGAAAAATCACTTACTGCAGAATGTTGAAGGAATTCTTATTTAAACTTTTGTTTGTATACTAAATTTGAATTAATTTTAAAAATTTTTAATAATTTTTTTTTCCGTAACATAATTGTAAAAGATATTGAATTTTACTGCCAACTTGCCTCTATAATGTCTATTTTAGATGCTGGGGCGTAACTTGTTAAAACTTATGTTAATATATATATTATTATTCTACAGTATTGTACAGTCTAATAATAAAAATTTGTTAAAATTTGTTAAAAAAAAAAAATGGTCTAGGCAACTACGCTCACCAAATTAGCAGCGACAAAAAAGTTATTTCTTGACGGTGATCAATAATAAAGTTAAATTTATTTAATTGACAACTCCCCTACCGAAACGGTCAAATACTATTTCGTTTGCCCTAAATAAATATTTGAAGAAACTGTAAAAAATTGTAATTTCAATTATTTTAATTTTCTTCTGCATTTTTTTTTTTGTCGACAAAAATTTACATAAATTTCTAATATGGTAAAATTTATTGATTAGGTTTTTGTAATTTGCTTTTCATAATTTCTATCATTCCAAATCAAAGACATTTCTAAATTAAATAATAGTTACCCTCTAACCTTTTTGCATTACTACACAATAGAGACAAGAAAAAGATTAGAACTACTGTACATACATATATAGCACTTATCGATTGCTTGAAAATTAAAGAATTGAAAAAAAATTCAAAAAAAAACAAAAACTAACTTGTGAACTGTATCGAATTCTGGAGTGGGAATTAGACATAAATGTGCACCAAAATAAGTGCTATAGTAATAAAGAATAAACTGGACTTTGTCGTAACTCCCTATAAATCGGTTTTTCTTTGTATTAGGTGCGCAACTAATTCACCGCTGTTTGCCAATAGATGGCACCAGCTGTAAGTGCTAAACGCCATGAGTCAAGCTTAGGCATATGGTAAACATATCACTTCGACTCAATAGTGATTTTCTTTTGACGCCATATGTTGTTGTGGCAAATAATCGTTATTCTTTCAATCGAAGAAAATGGCGGCTGACGCTCATCGAGAGTTTTAAAACGTTTGCGGAGCTGCTGCTTTAAGTGAAACAACATGTCGATGATTGGTTCCGTCGCTTTAAAAACGGTGATTTTGATGTTGACGACCGTTCGCGTGAAGGAAGACCAAAAAACTTCCCAAGGCACTGAATTGACGGCATTGCTTGATGGGGGATCCGTGTCAAACACAAGTAGAGCTTGCTTCAGTGTTAGGAGTTACCCGCCAAGCCATTTCTAGCCGATTGCATGGGTTGGGAATGATTCAAAAACAAGGAACTTGGGTTCCTTATGTGTTAAAACCAAGGGACGTTGAGCGTCGTTTTTTCGTCTGGGAACAACTGCTTCAGCAACAAAAAAGGAAGGGTTTTCTTCAACGTATTGTAACGGGTGGTGAAAAACGGGCTCATTACATTCAGCGACGAAAAAGAAAGGGATTTCTTCATCGTGTTGTAACGGCTGATGAAAAATGAATTCATTACAGCAATCCAAAGAAAATAAAGTCCCGGCTGCGAATGTTATGCGCTGTATTTGATGGTACCAGGTCGTTGTTATTTATTACGAGATGTTGAAACCAAGCGGAACCATCGCTGGAGATCAGTATCGACTTCAGTTAAAGCAATTGAGCCGAGCTCTGCGCGAAAAACGCCCACAATACGCGGAAAGTCACGAAATAGGGATTCTTCACTTTTTCACTCGGTCTCACGTAACCAAACCCGTAAAAACCTACTTGGATACGTTGAAATGGGAAGTCATGCCCCATCCGCCATATTTTCCAAATATTGCGCCGTCCGATTACACAGTACAACAGCCAATCTGGGGGGTGAGAAATTCCAAGTCAGGGTGATGGTACTAGGTTAGTATAGTAAAATCCTCAAAGGGTTTCGCGTTCGTATGTGTCAGTTTTCTTTATGACCTTTTACATTTTTTCCTTACCTTGATGTTTTTTCGCTTAGTTGTAAAAAATATTACGTATACGTATTTTTCCAATATTTTACTGACGTTCTGACCACACATGAATGTGGGTGGAATTTGTGTAAAAAAATCATGCAGGTAGCCAACAGAAAAAACCCAAATAATTACAAAAGTGAACTTTCCTTTTTTCCTTTTAATTGTCCGCGCACATTTATGACCGTTTTTCAGTTTTTTACAGCAACCATAAAAATCAAATAACCTTTTGTTTATTACTTTTTTTTTAATTCTGAGAAAATGTAAAAGGTAATAAAAAAAAACTGACACATACGAACGCGAAACCCTTTGAGGATTTTACTATACTGACCTAGTACCATCACCCTGACTTGGAATTTCTCATCCCCCAGACAAAAACCCCAAAAATGTTCCACAGTGTTATCACTTATTCCGTTCGATGGCACTCGAGGTCTGGTTGACCAGCAGTTCCACCTATATGACGACATCAAGGAATGGCTAGGTTCGCGGATAGCCTCAAAAGATGAACAGTTTAACCGTGACGGAATTCGAACTTTGCCATAAAGATGCCATAATAATAATGCATCATAATAAAAATGCATTTTTATTAAAAGATAGCGAGAATGTAGTTGCGCACCTAATAGTATGCATAATATCAATTTAACTACAGGATGGCGCACCAATTTTGCTACAACAAGGAATTTACATAACTTTTTTATCAATATGTTTTATTTACTTCTTTATTGTATAGAAAATTCAATTTTGTTTTATACAATTAATTGGTTTTGAAGATGATAGACCGAAAATGACCTTCATGCTCATTCACGCATATGCGACACCTGATCAGAAAATCATTCATAGCGACCTTCAATGGATTGCTTTAATTCAGTCAAATTCCTTTCATTTTGTACACCTTTGCTTGACATAACCCGAACAAACAAAAGTCTGGTGCGGTCAGGTCAGATGACCTTGGGACCAACGGGAAATGGAGTTTCTGGATATTAATTTGTTTAGAAATTTTCAATGGAGCTGCACCATAGCCGGCCTGACTTTGTGTGCAGTTGCTCCATCTTGCTGGAAGCAAATGCAATTGCAAAGGATACGTCTTTAGCACAGTTCTGGATAAAAAAAAGCTCCTTCAATATCGTTTTGTGTTTGTAGCAGGATTCGTGTGCCACCCTGTATTTATACATATCGTGTAATATCTGTGCTTTAATGGAAAAACGACCTAACTTGGTATTTATCGTTTTGAGCTTTTAAGCGTCTTTCAAAAAGACGCGATTGTGAAAATCTATTATAGCTTTCGAAACATACGAAATTTTTAAATCGTGCTTAGATGGCAACTCGTTTCGTTAGGATATTAACAGTAATAACAAAACTCTAACTGGTATTAATATTTTGGGACTACTTCATTTTTTAAAAACCAAAATATGTACAATAATAATGAAGAATAAACTCGTGTTTTTTTCTTGTAATCACAGATATACATATGTAGCGAAAAAAATCCATTACTTTGGCATGACATTGTAAGCCTTATTTATAATAGATAGAATGATGCAATTTAGAATAAGTATGCACTGTTTTGTTCGATAAATTGTTACTATTTTGAAGGCAATTTAATTATACCACCTCGTAGAAACCGCCATCGCTATTGGCAAAAATCTGGGGGCAGTCGATTTTCACAAGCTTTTTTTGGAGCATAATTTTTCACCAGCAAAATCATTCGCCATGGATACGAATAGGTGACACTCACTTTGCGTCAGGTCAGATAATAACTTCCTAACCAAACTCCCGAGGTTTTTGGCAACTCATTGCCGAAATGTGTGAGCTGGCGTGATCCTGATGAAATAGAAAGCTGAAAATTGGCCAAAAGTCAAAGGCGATTGCCTCTTTCAGGTGGTCAAGTTGTTGACGGCACAGGTCCGAATTAGGAGTTTGGCTCATAGTAGAAGATTCCTCGCGCTCTCAAATAGTACTAAGTCAAGCTATCACAAAACTGTTTGAGTAGATTTTTTGAGTACGAAATCTTATCTTTCTGGCGCCATCCAGAGCAACCCGATTGCAGTTATAAAACGTGAGATACAGATTGCTAAGTCGTCTGTTGGAAAATTAATCGATTTATTTTTACTGTACCTCATATTAGAAATGTGGAAGAAAACATTACGATATGTATATTTTGTGGGAAAAGTACCGAGAATTGGCCAATAAAACATAAATTATTCAATATTCATTCAAATTTATTATATTGCCTCCAAAGTAATTCTCTTCCGAAATACTCGTAGTACACTTATGCCATCGAATAATCTAATTATCGAAACATTTTTCAAACGCATTTTCGGGAAAAGATTTTAGTTCTCGAATTCTCTTTTACGTTTTTTATCGACTGAAAACGAATGCTTGGAAGTAGTAATTTTAGTTTTGGAAAGGGGAAAGATTTAGCAGTGGGTATTTGTTGAGTTTTTTGCAAGAAATTTGTTCATATGGCAACCTTGTGAGATGGTGTGTTATGTCAGTGAGAAATATGTTAGTTTTCTTTTCACAAATATGGCATTTTTTCACTGAATTTGATCTTTCAAAGGTTCAGATAATATTCTTCATTTACCATCTGAGTTTCTGTCTATCCTATTTTGTTTGGCATGGTTAAACTAATTAAAAATTTTGACTCTTAATCGATGGTTATACAATCTTTTGTGTCAATTTGTTAATATTTTGGTGTAATAAAAACAACATCGCTTAAACAATAACTTTAATTCCTTAAATAACCTTAAAAATTTATATTTTATCCAGTCGTAAATATCAAATGTCTAAAGATTCAAATATATACAGATTCCGACTTATCCCATCGATCCATAAGAATCGGTTTACGTGGATTGCAATGGCCAATTACAATCATTTCCATGGGCAATATGTAGAGACAGATTGCACATTACCAATGAGTAATGAGTTGTATTCGTAGGTAGTTACCCACAATGCCGCCAGTGAATAAGGTCTATGTTTGACATAGAAAAAAAAACAAATTCCTTTGCATTCCACGAATGAAATATAAGAGAAATTTTCACACTCAGCGAGCTTACATGCGTTCTATTTTTATACTCACTCCTTCACTTACTTGATTTGTCGATTACACGAAGTGTTCATTCGACACTTCGATGTGACTGCCGCGCAAAGGTAGATAGGCGTCTGTGTTGGGGATTGAACCCCCAATCATGCGAATGATAGCAGCGCGCACTTACTATCGCGTCACGGTCGGACCATATTTGATATATTCAATGTAAAAAATACATTTTCGTTGTAAGCATTGTAATTTGCATCGTAATTTTTTTTTTATCTATTTTGTAGACATTTCTATAAATGATCTATTTTTATATGTTGTTAAAAAAAAAAATTGTAAAAATAATTTCGATTCTACCGAAATGAAATCTCTGCTGACTGCATGGTGTTGCTATAATTTTAGCCCCCATTGTTGTTATATCTATCTGTCTGACACCCCTTCTACCACCCTCCCGCTTTATTTCAAACGATTTGACAGCATTATAAGATACGCGGTTTTTTTAAACAATCAATATTGTAATATCAGTGATTGTTGTCGATCAATTGTCCACGAATCACTGATTGATTATTTTTCAAATACACAACGTGATGTTTAAAAATTAAATAGAATGTTGAGCGAAATAATTGATAATAAATGTGCCTTTACGGCTATCTAATTAAAAAAAAAAATGTCGTGAAAACGACTTTTTTATTCCTCAAAATTTGTGAAAGTGTTTGCGCCTACATGCTAATGACTATTTTCTTAGCGTGCGTCGTTAAAACTACAGACAGGCGTCTTCTTAGTTTCGTTCGCGGTTTCAACAGCCGTTTTTTTTTCTCATCAGACTGCAAGTGAAACCTTAATTAGCCTTTCTCCATATTGCTCTTAAGAGTTGATGGACATTTAGTCGAAGATTCAAGCAATTTGTTCAATCTTATGACAGTTTAAGAAAAAGTTTCCAAGAAAAATTTGTGACATATGTATGAGTCATGGAATGACGCTTCAAAACTAGTTATGCTATTGTGGCTTTGAATTATATACACATATGGTCAAAATAATAAGTACACCCTATATTCTTTAAAGGTTCGTAGACGAAAATTTATTTAAATTAAAAGAAAAAACAAATACTAATTTCTTTTACGTTAGATTAACATTAGAAATAAAATAAATGCTAAAACAGTAACAAAAAACCAAAATTAAATTTAGTATTTTTCAAAAAGTAAGAAATTAACAAAAAAAACATTGGACAAAATAATAAGTACATTTAGTTAAAATAAGTAAAAAATCAAGTTTTTTTCTGCTAAATTGGCTGAGTTTCGTTAAAGGCCGATATACACCTTTATTTTCAATTATTTTTTTAGCGCTTTTGGAATGCTGGCAATAAGCTTCCTGCAGGTTTCTACTGGTATTTCATATCAGGTTTTTTGAACAAAATTCCATAACTGATCCTTATTTTTAAGAACCTCCTTTCCAATTCTTTGTTTCAACTCTCCCCAAAGATTTTCGATTGGCGACAAGAAGGGCGACATTATTGTCTTGGAACCAATCCTTTACCAACTTAGAAGTATGCTTCGGATCGTTATCCTGCTGGAATGTCCATATAAGAGGCATACTTGCCACAGCTTAGTTCAACATTGTACTTTCCAAGATATGTTTGTAGTGGAATCTAGTCATAGCGTCGATAATTCGATGTATCAGACCGACACCATACCACGAGAAACAACCCCAGACCATAATATTGCCGCGACCGTGCTTGACTGTCTTCTTTGTAAAGCGAACATGGAATTCCTTACTTTTAGGGCGTCGAACATTCCGGGCGCAGTCATTTCAAAATATATTAATTTTTGTTTCATCGCTCCACAAAATGTTTCGTCATTTTTCTTCACCGTCTCGTCCGGACCAATTGGAATGACTTCTTGCAAACGCCAATCTAGCATTTAAATTTTTGTGTCTAAGCAAAGGAACTCTTCTTGTGCTTCTTGTATTCTACCACGAACCGTTCGCTATGAAATAACATTTCCAATTGCTGTTGAAATCGCTCTTGAAGACACAAACGGGTCCTTCTTCGCAAGTGTTACAATGCGAATATCTGTTGTTTCTAAGTTTTTTTTTTGGGTCTTCCGTGAGTTTCGACACGCTTTTTAAGTTTTAAAGCATTTTGTACAAAAAATAGTGACCGATTCATAGTTTCTGCTAAAGAACGAAGACTTTAGCCACTTTCTCTTAGTCTTGAAACAATTTTTCTCTCCTCCGGAGAACAATGACTTTTTCGATCTATGCCTGATATTTTTACTTTAAATTTTGTTATGAATAAAGATAAACAACAGTAAAATAACTATTTTGACCAAGTACTGAAATCACACCTGAACAAAACTAACTCACAATGAAAACGACGGAGAAGCCCCAGTTTTGTTTTTTACTTTTAAAGGCATTACCATATTAAAGTTATTTAAATAAAAAAAATAATTGCCATGTTTACTTTCCGTTAAAGTAACTAAAATTTAACATAAAGCAAAAATAAGCAGGTGTACTTATTTTTTCGATCATATGTGTATATGAAATTTTTTAAGAATATGCTATCGTTTACAACTCGTGTTAATGATCCAAAAAATTATCTATATACAATTTTAACCTTTGTAAATTACGAGGACGCAAATTAGCATCATATAGTAAAGAAGGCCAATATTTTGTTTGGCAAAAAATCGTGTTCTTATATGTTATTTCTGGATTATTTCAAGGCATTATCTCTGAAGAAATGTTAAAACCTAATGCGAATTGGTTTGGCAAAAGTCTATTCTTCTTTAGTTTTTCAATATAGTCCAATTTTGCCGAAAATGTTCCACTTATTTAGTCTAGAGATTGCAGTTAGTAATGTGATGAAATTCGTTCATAACTTTTTCACACCTCCTCGCCTTTTTTATAAGCTAATTTGCGAAATACTTAAGGTATTGCATAACCTTTAGATGAGGCGGATTTTGTTCAAAGTACATTGATTTTGTTATGTATTTTTCTTATATATTACAGCTATTTAGGAATTCGAATCGATTTTAAATCATTTGTTTCTGAAAGCTTATTTTTACTACTCGCAGGCAATTCTACATTCCTTACAATTAAAATTGAGAGTGTTAATTTTGCTGTTGGAACTAGAAAAGTTAAAAATGCAAATTTTCATTTAATATTCAGAGAAAAATCTGTTCAAATTGAAAATTTTCTTATAATATTGTGAAAAAAGAACAATTCAAAATGAGATAAAATCAAATGAAAATAAGATTTTACATACAATATCAAGAAAACATCAATGCAAATCAGAATTCCCATTTAATATTAAGAAAAAAATCAACTGACAATTCGAATTTTCAGTTTATATTTGCAAAGAAATCTCTTGAACCTGAGAATTTCCATTTAATGTTGAGAAAAAGGTCAATAGAAAGTGAGAATTTAAATTTGAAATTTAGACGAGGTCATTTAATAATGGAAATTTGTGTGTTTGGTCTTAACAAAAGAAGAGATTTTCTTTTTGAATTGTAGAAAATATTAATATTAATTTCGGGAAAGTAATAAATAAATTCGAGAATTTTATTTTTGTAAATGAGAGAAATTTATTTGATTTGATTTTGAAAAAAGAGAAGTTATATTTGAGAATTTCTCTTTAATACAAGGTGGCGCAATAGAGCGTGCATATTGCATCATCTTTTTTTGCGGGGTAGAAAAGGCGCGGGCGGGGGGCGCCTACATCATTGGGTTGGCAGGCTCCTGGAGTTTTAGTCGCTATGAATCACTTCGACGGGAAGCGTCGCGCATTTTGCGTGCGCGCATTCTACGAGAACTGTCGTTCATATATTGCTACTAGGCGACTATATTGTGCTGAATACGGACTACGGCGAATTAGTGAAGCTTCGGGTGCTAATTTAATTAAAATATGGGTAAAGCGTTTTGAAGAGACCGGTTCAACATTTAAACCACAAGCAAATGGTCGCCCAAGAACATCTAGGACCGAAAACAATGTTGAGAGAGTTATGGAGTCAGTACGAGGAAATCCACAAATGTCGACTCGCAAGAGATCGTCTGTCTTACAATTATCGCGACGAAGTTTGCAACGAACTTTAACATTGGATCTTAAACTGCATCCATATAAGCTGCAATTAACACAAGAATTGAAAGAGTCTGACTTCATAGCAAGGCTCGCATTTGCTAATGAAATGCTTAATCGATTTTCCAATTTTGACAATATCCTTTTCTCTGACGAGGCTCATTTCCTTATGAATGGGTTCGTAAACCGTCAAAATTGTCGTTACTGGAGCAGTGAAAATCCCAAAATCAAACACCAGAAACCATTGCATAGTCCTAAAGTGACAGTATGGGCAGCAATCTCTGGCAGAGGAATAATTGGTCCTTTTTTCTTCGAAAATGCGCGGGGCTAAAACGTCACGGTTAATACGGAACGCTATGTTGAGATGTTGGACTGATTTTTGGCTCCAGAAATTGAAAGTTCCAGAATAGTGAATTCCAGAACTTGGTTCCAACAAGATGGAGCTACCTGTCACACATCAAATGACTCCATGACGGTGGTGAAGCAGATGTTCCCTGGCAGACTGATTTCGAAAAGAGGTGATATCCCATGGCCCCCACGTAGTCCAGACTTGACGCCTCTTGACTTTTTTTTGTAGGGATACCTCAAACACAAAGTCTACAGTAATAATCCAAGAAACATCGTTCAGCTCAAGGAGAATATCCGTGGTGAAATGGCAGCCATTACACCAGTATTACTGAAGAAATTTTCAATAATTTTCGTTTGCGGTTAGAGGAGTGCCGTCGTAGAGAGGGTCACCATTTAGATGATGTTATTTTTAAAATATAAACTCCATTTATACTCTACAATGCCTTAGATTTATTTTAACCATACATTTTGTATTTATTTTTTAATCTATTTTTTATGCACGTTCTATTGCGCCACCCTGTACTAAACATGTGTAAGTAAGTGTGGGCAAAGTTGGTCGAAGTTTCTATACAGGCCATCAAGTCGCGAACGATGTACCGCATCACCGTCAAAAACGGCTTCTTCATATATGAAATATGCAGTTATATTATTTTTCAGGGGAAAATCGATTTTTTTCAATAACCACGCCCCGCCGAAGATTATTGCACTTCTCCAGTTTCAGCGAATCAACTATAGTAGATATTAGAATTTTGCACAAACAGCGTTTTTGTGCCCTCGAGCGTTTCAGATCACTTTTGTTTCACTTCGCTTCTTTCTGTTTTGTCCCCTCTTTATTGGAAATAATGTAGCGAAAAATTTGCCTACAAATAGTTCATTTTGGAAAATATTCGAAACTGCGCTCGAATAATTTGAAAGGAATAAAATTCCTTTTGAAATTGAATAAAATTCAGTGGAAAAATTAGAAACTAAAAAATATTTCGGATGCGGTGTTCCTAAACAAGAAAATGAATTTAATTTTTGGAAATTTTAGGGTGATGTCTTTCACATGGTGGCAAAAATCTACCCAAAATCGCCAAACTAAAAAAAAATCGCTAAAACAAAATTTTCTGTTTCTCACAAAAGGAACCCAAAATCGCCAAACTAAAAAAAATCGCTAAAACAAAATTTTCTGTTTCTCACAAAAGGAAGTGTTTAATCTCCAAAATAATCATTCTGCACATCCTGTGGATTTTTATATATTTATATTTTAATAAAAAAATAAAAAATCACAGAAAAATCATTGAATATACATATATAAATATAAATGAATATGAATAAATATAAAAAAAAACCTTGATTCATTCATTTCCGAGATTTGATGAAATTTGGTTTCGTGTTTTTGTTTTTTTATTTTAACTTTTTTTTACATTTTTGATTGTATTGTCAGGATTTTATTTGTACTTTTGGCGATTTTGGAAAAGCTTTTCGGACAACATATGAAACACACCGTTTTGCCCAAACCCCTTAACTTTTTTTTATGTTTTTGATTCCCACTGGGTATAAACATTTGTACTGTTAGCATTTTATTTGTACTTTTGACGATTTTGAATTTTGAAACACGTCGTCTTGCTCAAACTCCTTAGGAGTTTTAAAGACCTGAAGTAATTTTCGTGTTCGGAGCCTTCGTATACGAGGCTTTTTCTAATTTTTTTTCTAATCTTTGCATATTTCCGGGCTTTTTTATATTTTTTCACTTTTTGTAGAAACTCCTATTGAAGGGAAAAATTCTACGAAATGTTGCGATTATTATTCAATTGTACTCATTGCAGAAATTTTACTGGGGGAACAATAGATATTCGGTAGTTATGCTCAATGTCGAATAGTTCATGATAACGTTCACACAAAAAAATACACTGGAGTATTGGAAGAAATTGAAGTTTTTGTTAACGCTTGTTTTCTTTTGCAGTGGTATTCGAAGGCTTTTTTTAATATTGTATTTCTAGTGTGTTTCCGAAATTATTCAAATACTGTGATAAGACAAGACATACATGTTAATATTCCGTCGTATTGTGTCCGTACCCATCAAATCCATCGCTTTTCCTGTATGGTGGCGTTGTCATCCTTATACAGGGTGTCCGTCGGGAAGGTATACTTTTTTGTTTTGCCGCCATTTTGGTAAACATTGGTCTTGACAGTTCATATTTGGCAGTCATAAAGTAGAGACGTGACAAATTTATTATGAAAAAATATTCGATAAACCAACGTATTTTAATCGTCAAAACATTTTATCAAAATTAATCATCGATTCCTGTGGCGATGAGAAATTTACATGAAATTTTTGGGAGAAACAACGTGCCAACAAGACGCTCTATTTATCGTGTAGTGAATGATTTCGAAGAAAGAGGATCTGTAGCTGTTAGCGCCAAGCATGGACCACAGCGTACTGCAAGATCGACTGAAAACATTACTGCTGCTCAAGAAAGTGTTCAAAACAATCCATCAATCTCAATTCGACGATATGCTCAGGAGCTTGTTCTTCAAAGAACAAACTTGGCCACAATTTTGCACAAGGATTTGCATTTATTTCCATTTAAAATTCAGTTGACACCAGAGCTTCTTCCACAAGACCATTTACGCAGCCGTACATATGCCAATAGGATGTTACAGCTCGCCCATGACAACCCCGATTTTCATGAAAAAATCATAATGAGTGACGACGCACATTTGTATTTGAATGGATATGTGAATAAACAGAATATTCGGTTCTAGGCAATGGAAACCCCTAAATTTTTCATCAGTCACTTTTGCATTCATTAATAGTGACAGTCTGGTGTGCAATTTGGTCAGGAGTAATAATTGGACCTAAACTTTTTTGAAACTGAAAACGGCGTAACGGTAACTGTCAATGGGCAGCGATATCGTGATATCACTGAAAACTTTTTAACGCCATAACTGCTTGATTTGGGCTTGATTAACATGTGATATCAGACAAGACTGCGAGACCTCTTTCCACAACAAGTTATTTCAAGAAATGTTGATGTTAATTAGCCTGATTTGACTGCTCCGGACTTCTTTTTGTGGGGATATCTGAAAAGCAAGGTTTATGCAAGCAAACCAGAAACGCTTAAGCGAAATATTTGTGATGAAATTAATGAAATACCGCGTGAAATGTGTGAGAATGTAATGAAAAATGTGCTCAAAAGGGCTCGCATTTGTGAGACTAACAGAGGCGGACATTTATCTGATATTGTATTCCATACATAATGGCCGACATTAAATAAAACATTTATCAATATAAGATCCATTCTTTTTCATTTAATCAAAAATTATAAACAAGCAAATTAGTATACCTTCCCGATGGACACCCTGTATTTGCCAACGACATTCGTCGTCTAGAAAGAGGCATTTTCTTTGTAAAGAGTCCGAATATTCCCAGTACATGGCCATAAATCATGGTACTTTAGGATTCCGTTTCTTCCTATCTCTTTGAATTTTAATTGCCAGTATGTGACTGATGTCCGTTGGCAAATCTAACTAACAAATCACACGCCCCAAACAGGCATCGCAATGTTGAAAGGAGGAGTCTACGCTGACATAATATGCATAAACTAAGCTGAAACTTTAAAATGTTTATTTCTTGAATGATTCCATATTTTTTGTTGCAAAATTTTAAAATATTTATTTTGTCAATGATTCCACATTTTTCTTGCAAAATTTCTTGAAATTTCTGGCAAAAAGGGAAAGGAGACTGGCAAATTTTTAGGGCATTCCCTCCCAGGAAATTCCAGTAACAGAAATAAAGAGAAAGGCCATCCGGATACCCATATTTGTATGCTTATGTATGGTTTATATGCAACAGACCTTGGATTATTATAAATATAAAGTTATTTTTTGCAATTCAAATTCTAAAAATCCTATTCTAGCTTACGTTTAATGCTTCAAAAGTGACGTCTCATATTTCTGTGTAACTTTAGAAACCAGAAACCAGTCACAACACAAGATATTTGTTTTAAACATACGAGTGTTTCTGTTTTTTTTTCAGCACATTCATTGTAGTTGTCAGCACTATTAGATATTGTTTTGAATGTCGCCGTTTTAAAATGACACATTTCCGTTTCCAAAAATGTACGTACGGATATGTACAAATTGGAGTGCATTCAATTGTTTGTGAATGTATCACATAACATGGCATGCCGGTCTACTTGATATACTGAAATATCCACCAGTTACTCTATGAGATAAAATGACACGTAAATTGCTGATAAGAACAATATTCTTATTAATAATTTTGCCAATTACACTAAATGATTGTTGACTCTCACAATCTTAACAATCACATGTAAAATAAAAATGACGATTGATGTTGGTAAACAAGAGCAATCATTATTAAACAAATAAATGATAAATTCACACACTCCCACCGGAGGGGAATTCTTTTCTTTCTTTTCCCTTGAAATTCAATTTTAATATAAATATTTGTTTTTGGAATTTTATAACCGCATCAGTTGTAAACATTCGCAAGCTTATTCGTTGATGAGCTTATTGTTTATTACGGCACATGCAGTAATGTGCTTTCCTAAAAATATGCAACAGTTTTCATCTGATTTGCGGTCAATGCAATGTAATGATCATTTCCAACGATGGGCATTAAATTTTTCAATATTTGAAATACAAAATACAAACTTGGAATTTAAAAAAAAAGAGTAAATTTTGCACTACGAGGGCGGTCGCAAAACTAGCCGACCTGATGTATAGGTGGTGCCAGTAGTAGTCAAAAGCTATGATTTTTTTCCACAATTCCGGGCGTTTTTTCGTATTGCTTCACGCAAACGGCGCATAACTTCAAGGTAATACATCTCATTTACCGTACGACCTTGTGGTAAGAACTCGTGATGCACTACGGCATGGTAATCGACGAAAACAGTGAGTAAAATCTTGACATTTGATCGAACTTGGCGTGCTTTTTTTAATCTTGGCTCTCCTGGACTCTACCATTGGGACGATTGGGCTTTGGTTTTGATGTCGTAATCATATACCCATGATTCGTCACCAGTTATGACTCTTTTAAGCAAATTTGGATCATCGTTAAGGTCATTCAAACAAAATTCATTTTGGTCAAAATTCAGCAATTTTGGAACGAACTTCGCTGCCACACGCTTCATGCCCAAAATTTCCAAAAATATTGTATGGCATGAGCCAACCGATATGCCGACATCCTCAGCAACTTCTCTTATTCCGATTCGACGATTCTCCATAACAATTTTCTTCACTTTCTCAACATTTTCATGGGTTGTCGATGTGCTGGGGCGTCCAGAGCGAGCGTCGTCATTCATATCTTCTCGATCTTCTGAAAAGCTTGTACCACTTTAAACATTTTTTTGACTCAGAGTACTCTCACCGTATGCCACTGTCAACATTTCAAGGGTTTTTGAGCACTTAATTCCATTTTATACACAACATTTGATTCAACTTCTTTGATCCATTTTTTTCGATAGCAAAAGATCGCCAAAACACTTGTCTTATTTATGCCTCTCACAAACAAACTAAACATGCTATATGGATAAAACCGTCAACATATCTTCGAGACGAGTGTATCAACATAAAAAAAAATTATCAAAAGTCGAATGTACATAGCCCGCGAAATTTCAAAATTCGCCTTTTTTTTTTAACACACCTCGTATGGGATTTGTATACATTTCATTCCGACAAAACCTGTTCACTGAAAGCCTTTAAACGTTTCTGCAGCAAAAATTCAACTTCGTAAACAAAATTTTATACAACTTATTTGCTCAACAAGATCACATATTGTAATTCCTGTCAACCGAGATTTTATATGTCTGAAGCTCAAAATATCTTTTAAAATAGTGTTGACTCATCCGTTTAAAATTACATTATCACTATCAGCGCGCTAAATTAAACTAATGGTGACAAATAGAATATAATTGCCATTTAGCAAATAACATGATTCAATAAAAAATAATATTTTTTTCCACAAATAATTACATTATTTACTTATCGCATCAATTCGCTGTATTGGAACGTCTATTATTTAGTACATAAGATATGATTGCGTCAGAAACGAACCTCATTTGAAAATGGGTTACATATCGGCTTATGCTTTGATACATTTTGTCAAAAAAGTACCGAAATTTGATCATTTAAAAAGCTTGCTAAAAGGGATTGTATACATTTTTGTCATCGCTATAAGTTGGCACAATTGTCCTTTATATTGGCACGAAATTTAACTACGATCTGTTATTTGGTTTGTTAAGAAATTCAGGATTTTGTCAGTTTATCTCAATATCAAATAGAAGAAAACATAAAACAACGAATTTGTCTCAAATTTGGACTACAAATGGAATTTAAAGTGCCGAATCGATGAAAATGGTTCAAAAGACTTACACTAAATCGACTTTGGCATAAACACGTGCGTTCGAGTGCTACAAAAGGGATCAAAAGTAATTGAGATGCAGTTTAAGGTCTTTCTTACTCCGGTCGGCCATCAATGTCTTCAACCGAAACTAACCTTGTTAAAGTAAAGGATAAAGTGATAACTTAATATATTTTCAAACTTTAAATGGGTAAGAACCTCACCTTTCTTGGTATGAAGGTTGTGGTTGTGATATAATGTGCCTGCTTTTGGCAAGCAGAACTGGCGCTGTGGAATGAACCAAACGTAGTGTTGCGGTTCCCTTTAAGTTTGAGAGAGACAACCGCAAAATTTTTAGTATTACGAATGAATTTGTATCACTTTAAATGATTGTTGGGTATAAATAAATAATATATAATATACCGAACATTTCCGATATAACAAAAACGCAATCGCGTAAAGGTCGTTAGAAGATATGCTAGAGTGAGTCAATTCCGGCACTGCATTTGTAACTACATTTGTAAAAAGGCATTGTAACTGACGATATAAAACATGGGCTTCCGGCTTTGATATGTAAACTAAACAATAAGTTTCGGAATGGCGCTTTCCAAACTGAGCCGAAACCGCAAAAAAAAAAACGTCGAAATCTATCAATAGTCAATTTAATGTTGAGGGTTTTCTTTGATTATCGCAATGTTGTGCACTTGGAATTTTTGACAGAAGGCCAGACAGTACAGGGTTGCCCATATTCGACGGACCCATCTGGCAACGCCA
>JAHXMU010025994.1:0-12853 GCA_019455685.1 Philornis downsi | reverse complement strand
AAAAAAAATAAATACACAAAATTGAATCACTATAGATTTGAACAATTCGATAAGAATTTAAAACAAATGTGAAATGAGCATGAATTTAACATTCCAAATGTCTAAAGTTAGTATTAATTTGGGGTTTAATTATTTACATTGTTTTACTTATTTGTTCTGTATGTATTTAATTTTTGTTGAAATTAATGTATTACATTTTATTTGTAGCACATTTTATAAACGTATTGCTTAAATTGGACTTAAAAACTAAATAGCAAGAAATACATACTTAACAAATTGAAAAGTTTTGAAAAAAAAACCAAAGAATTTAAAAAATCTCGCAAAACTTTAATAAAGTCTTGCAAACATCACAGATATGACAAAAAAAATGTCAAAATGTTTATTTGAGAAGTTTCGAAAAGATGAATAAAATTCGAAAAGTCGTCAAAATACAGGGTGTCCGTCGGGAAGGCATACTACTTTGTTTTGCCGTCATTTTGGTAAACATTAGTCTTGACAGGTCATATTTGGCAGTTGTGAAGTAGAGACGTGGCAAATTTATTATGGAAAAATATTCGATAAACTAACGTGTTTTAATCGTTAAAACATTTTATCAAAATCAATCATCGATTATTGTGACGCACTATTTATCGTGTTGTGAATGATTTCGAAGAAAGAAGGTCTGTAGCTGATAGGCCAAGCATGGACCACAACGTACTGCAAAATCGGCTGAAAACATTACTGCTGCTCAGGAAAGTGTTCAAAACAATCCATCAACCTCAATTCGATGTCGTGCCCAGGAACTTGGTCTTCAAAGAACAACTTTGGCCAAGACCATTTACGCCGCAGGACATATGCCAAATATGCACCCATGACAACCCCAATTTTCGTAAAGAAATCATAATGAGTGACGAGACAAGTTTTCATTCTGTTCTGAGCAATGGGAAACCCTAAAATTATTCATTAGTCAACTTTGCACCCATTAAAAGTGACAGTCTGGTGTGCAATTTGGTCAGGAGGAATCACTGGACCTTATTTCTTTGAAACTGAAAACGGCGTTACGGTAACTGTCAATGGGAAGCGATGTCGTGGTATGACTGAAAACTTTTTAACGTCACAACTGCATGCATGGGATATCTGAAAAGCAAGGTTTATGCAAACAAACCAGAAACGCTTGAGCAACTCAAATAAAATATTCGTGATGAAATGAAATACCGCGTGAAATGTGTGAGAATCTAATGAAAAATATGTTTAAAAGGGCTTGCATTTATGAGACTAACAGAGGGGGACATTTGTCTGATATTGTGTTCCATACATAATTGCCGACATTAAATAAAACATTTATCAATATGAGATTTATTCTTTTTCATTTAATCAAAAATTATGAACAAACAAAGTAGTATACGTTCCCGACGGACACCCTGTATAACGAAAATTGTACAGAAATCCCATAGTTATGAAAAGTATCGAAAAAATCTGGATTGAAATTAATAATAATAAAACACTACAAGGCTTAAATGGTCTTTGCAATGAATTTAAAAATTCACTAGACCTGAAAACTGTGAAATGACAAATTATGTGTTGTTATGTAGCATTTTATGTCATTTTCTATATACATTTGATTGTAATGTTTGAATATTTGCACAATGTATAAATTTTAAAATATTTATTTTTATTTATTTATTTTTTATTAATTTTAAAATATTTTTTATTGAGAATTAAATATAGCAATACAAATTAGGTATTATTTGACATTTTTTAACTTGTAAATTGTATAATTGTGATGGTAATACTTTCCTTTTTTCTCATTTAGGATACTATCCACACCTGGCAACAAACTCAGCTAAGTACTCGTATTAACTTTAAAAGTAGATTTAGTAAACAAGAATCGTATCTATCTTACAATTTATATGATTTAAAAAAAAAAATGCTTTCAAATTATTCATCTCAAGAGGACATATTGCATCTTCACAAATATGACAAGAAATTGTTTGCACGTGTTATAAATACTTTAAATTCAATTTCAGTGTCCAATAGAATGGACAATAATCTCAAAAACAGAAAAAGAATTGCAAAAATTGCTAGTTCCAATTTGAAAGTGCGCATTTCTTTGAGAGTCTACACTCCAAACTCAGAAAAAAAATCAAGAAATAAATCAACTTTGGAAAAAAATACCCATTCAATGCAGTTAAAGGGAGGAGATGAAATAGAGGAGATACTAATATCAGTTTTACTATCAGATTGCAATAACAAGCCCAGGATGCGAACTTACTAGTCCTTTTGAAAATTACGAGGATAAATGTACACTACAAAATACCTTTTCTCTTGAATATTTAAAAGTTTTTTTATGATGATCTGAAGTCCAGCCTTCAAAATTTTTTATTTGAAATGAAAGCAGATTTTAGAGGTGCTCCTGACGTCGTTACAATAATCTAACTGCCAGAATTTCCTTTGAAAAAAATGCAGCTATTGCTTTAAAGATTTAAAGGAATTAAAAGATAACGTAAAAGCAATAATCCAACTGTAATTAAAATATTTTCGTGAAATTATTACGGAAGATTTAAATAAACGTCAGAAGGACAATGCTATGAACGCATTTAAATATTGTCTATCAGAAACAACAAAGCTAAATACAAAAGATCAAACTTTTGCAATGCAGGGTATAAAACCACTTTCGCCACATATTTATAGTGAGCTTGAAAATGCAAATATACAATTTTGAACTGGTAATAACAATGTCCATAGTCATACTTTAGATCCATTCGAAATAATTGATGATTCGGTAAATATTTCACCGTTTCTAAAGTACAGAACTGAAGCTGAACAAAACACAAAGTGCAATAAATCTGTGATGCGAAATATGCTAAAGGGAACAGCACACAAGAGCATTTTTAAGAAATATATATTAGATTGTAAATTTTTGAAAGATTTAAGCATACTTAATAATCTCACAAAGTTTTCTGAAAAAAAAAATTGTTGAAGAGATACTAAGGGAGGAGTTTGCAAAATATAATAATGTATGTGTGTCATGTTTTTATGCCTTTAAGAAAATTAAACAAAACAGGTTTGTGTATGCTTATTGCAGATTTTTTAATTGCACAACTTTTAGATTTAAGGTTACAGCAGAAGGCAATGTAACCTAAAGAACAAAAGATTAAAGCCAGGCTCTTGGCGAAATTCATGTCGGTTAGCTGAGAGGTATTAAAAGATACATTGCAAAGGAACAGTTAAACAAGAACAGTGCTTATGCTTTTCGACAAAAACAAATTTTAAAAGCCTCTAACGAAATTGCATCGTATGGGAATTTCGAAAATATTCAAAAACTTGAGACTTTTAGAAAATGCAAGTCTGAACGAAACTTTGACTTTTATTACGATAAAGATAAGTTTCTTAACATTTATGCAATGCATCGAGGGCTCTATAAGAATTATATTCAGTACCTTTGCAAGAATTATATTCAGTCCCTATGCGATAAAACCACATTTAAAACACTTTCACAGTGTAATGACTTTCTCCAGGATTGTAAATTTACTTTCCACAGAGCGTTAAACAAATAGAATGTCCCGAAAAGAGGATTTTAACAAATAAGTTAGTCTTGAGATGTTCAAAACTAAAACAGGTCTTAGTTTTAGCAGAAGAAATTTTTGGATGCTATACAAGATTTTTTGGTAGTTATAAATATAAAATACCGATTTAAATGTCCATACTGCAGGAGATTATGCACAGATGTCAGTGCAGCTTTATATGGAGCTGTATTAAGAAGATTCAATGAACAAACTTTGTTAGAATATTTTTGTGCTTGTGCATTATTTTTAAACAAGTTTGAAATAGAGAGTAGTATTAGCCAGATTTTGTCATTTTGCAGTGATGTAAATGCCATTACATACAAAACACGTGCAAACATTTAGACTTAAAATTAGGTAAAAACCATTTTTCACGGTCTTTGCTAAAAAATACTTTAATTGCTGCATTCGACTTTCAGAGTCTTTGAAGAATGTACAGAATGGTTCAGGCATATATTTATAGTACCACTCTCTACTAATAAAACAAACATGTTTGAAAACAGTATGCTAACCTTGGGTACATTCGTAGTAGCTGGCGATAATGAAAGTTACAATGAAGAATACTTTATACCTGATGAATATTCCACCGAATCGTCATATACTCTTGCTAAACAGAGTCCTTTTTATAAATTGTTTCGTTCAGTTTATTACAATGTCTTACATAACGTTGAAGCAATGACCTCCAATGGGAACTTAAATGAATACCGAAATATTGACTACTGCCAATTTATAATTGACAGATATTGGGCATTTGTTGTTCTCTGGACTAATGTGATGGGGATACATGTAGATCCATCCGGTGATCATATTAGTAACGCTCCAGTTGAATTCAGCACGTTTCTGCAAAAGAATATTCTTCTTTCACAGAAGAATGTACGGCCTAGCCAATATACATATATGAAGACCGCAAGAGCAGATTTCATGAGTACATTAAAAGAAATATGATATGTGTATGGTATGTTTGGAAATGTAACGCATAAACTGAATAATGCATTGGCTTTAGATGATCTTATAGGAACTGACAACAGCAATAAAAATTGTAAATTACAGCCGAACGGAAATGAAGATAAATGTCTTGAAAAGGCCCCGAATAATACAAATATAAGTATCTCAGAAATAGTTAGTAAATTGAATAATTCCAACTCTATTCTTGATCAAAATCATGATGTAAAAGAAGAACATAGTTACTTTCGAAGCATCCAAAATGATCCTGAAGAAGAATGGGGGGGAAAATCGTAATCAACAGCAATCGATTAGATCCAAAGTTATGCTTGAGGCGAAGGAATCTAAAAAAATTGACGTAACTCGGCCATAAGTTATCAGTTTTAGATTCTAAAAGTGCTTTGCAGACTAATACATTTTTAGAATCAACTAATCTCGCTACGAGCGAGAAATATTTTTTATTTCAATTTGCTCATGTATTTTTTTAAATAAATCCTTTAGACGACACAATTGCAATATGTTTTTGTGACTATTCTGACTGGGTTACTCTAAAGAGTGATTTTTGTCTAACTAACTTCAATTTGGATGCTTGCTTTTTATGCGTCATAAAAAAAGAGTTGTGTACAGCATGTTTACTGCCTGCCATGCCAGCCGGATACTATTAATTATGAGAAATTGCATTTCCTAATAAATGAAAATCCACCAAAAATTTTTGTTCCAATTTTGAGTTCAAATCATTACACATTATGTGTATTGAACTTCTCTAAAAATGCGTTTATGTATATTAATTCGTTGCTTAATCTAGGTGTAGGAAGAATGTTCTACGAACAATTTTAAATAAACGCAGCTATTGATGATACGTCTTGGAACCATAATGAAATAAAAGAACGTGGTTTACAAAAAGATGCATCCAGCTGTGAAGTTTTTGTGTCGATCTATGCATCAAAAATTCTGAAAAATCAGAAACCTACAAAACTGAATAACCCAAATAATTTCGACAAAACTGGATTCTGTTGCCATTGCGGCTGCTTGAAAAAAAAAATGAACGAAGAGATATTTGTTTGTCAAGAATGTAATTACTACGCATGCAACAGATGTAGACACAATCATTTTGAACAAAAAGACAAAAAGATGCAAAATTGTAACAAAGAAATTTTTACCTATTTCGAAATGAAATACAGAGTGACGCAATAGAAAGTGCATATTGTATCATCTTTTTTTGCGGGTAGAAAAGACGCGGGCGCTTACATCGTTGGGTTGACGTTCTTATGGAGTTTTAGTCGCTATGAATCACTTCGACGGGAAGCTTCGCGCATTTTGCGTGGGCGCATTTTACGAGAACTCTCGTTCTACGGCGAATTAGTGAAGCTCCGAGTGCTAATTTAATTATAATATGGGTAAAGCATTTTGAAGAGACCGGTTCAACATCTAGGACCGAAGACAATGTTGAGAGAGTTATGGAGTCAGTACGAGGAAATCCACAAATGTCGACTCGCAAGAGATCGTCTGTCTTACAATTATCGCGACGAAGTTTGCAACGAATTTTAACATTGGATCTTAAACTGCATCCATATAAGCTGCAACTAACACAAGAATTGAAAGAGTCTGACTTCAAAGCAAGGCTCGCATTTGCTAATGAAATGTTTAATCGATTTTCCAATTTTGACAACATCCTTTTCTCCGCCGAGGCTCATTTCCTTATGAATGGGTTCGTAAACCGTCAAAATTGTCGTTACTGGAACAGTGAAAATCCCAAAATTAAACACCAGAAACCATTGCATAGTCCTAAAGTCACAGTATGGGCAGCAATCTCTGGCAGAGGAATAATTGATCCTTTTTTCTTCGAAAATGCGCGGAGCCAAAACGTCGCGGTTAATACGGAACGCTATGTTGAGATGTTGGACGGATTTTTGGCTCCAGAAATTGAAAGTTCAAGAGTAGTAAATTCCAGAACTTGGTTCCAACAAGATGGAGCTATCTGTCACACATCAAATGACTCCATGGCGGTGGTGAAGCAGATGTTCCCTGGCAGACTGATTTCGAAAAGAGGTGATATCCCATGGCCCCCACGTAGTCCAGACTTGACGTCTCTTGACTTTTTTTTGTGAGGATACCTCAAACACAAAGTCTGCAATAATAATCCAAGAAACATCGTTCAGCTCAAGGAGAATATCCTTGGTGAAATGACAGCCATTACACCAGTATTACTGAAGAAAGTTTTCAATAAATTTCGTTTGCGGTTAGAGGAGTGCCGTCGTAGAGAGGGTCACCATTTAGATGATGTTATTTTTAAAAAATAAACACCATTTATTACTCTACAATGCCTTAGATGTATTTTAACCATACCTTTTGTATTTATTTTTTAATCTATTTTTTAAATATGCACGTTCTATTGCGCCAACCTGTAGTATAAATTTCTAAATTTTTACTATGACTGCTTGTCATTCAAATAACATAAAAACTGTATTACATGTACAAATATGTCAATGGTGTAGGCCTACTGGGGATGCCGCCATTTAAAATGTTTAATACCTCTCAGGTAGCTTTGACACATGACAGAAATTTTTCTCTAATATGATCAGAAAATTAATAGTGCCTAAATATTATGGGGAAATTCTTTCATGTGCACAGTCCTCCTTAGGTTGTGTGGAAAGTTACACTTTGATCGTTTTGAATAACTGAATATTTTAATTATTATTAGCATTTTTTTAATAGCTGTTGTATTAATTTTTTTTTTAAGGACCTACAAAAAACGCAGAAATTGGCAACCCACAACCGCACAACGTGCAAGAGGTGCTTCAATCACAGTGTCAGCTTCCTCCGACTAGCAATGGGACACAACAGCCAAAGCCAGCACATCCAACATCGGTAACACCGCAGCCTCTACCACCACATCCACAACCAACATACTATTAAATATGGCTTTAGTTCTAACATTATTATTAAGAATTGAATTTTTCACTTATTTTTTATTTTTTTTTGTAATGAAATATTTTAATTATAACAAATGCAATCATTTTCCACACTTGCATTTTTAATTCCACACCAGTTCCTTTTTCTTCGTCATCTCTTGAACCCTTTTAAATGTGTTGACGTGTTGTCCATACTTGTACCTTTCATTCCACCTCTTGGACTTTGGATTCTAGGACCAGAAACGTGTTAGCAAAAATCCATAGAATAACAAAATTGTCAACCATTGTACCTATAGAATGGTTTTTGTTCTATGGATTTCTACCGAAATTAAATTTCCACCCTTTTGAATGTGTTAACGTGTTGCCCACGCTTATGTCTTTCGTTCCCTTTCGGTCCTGTTTTGTCACCTTTTGTATTCTAGGAGCGGAAATAATTTGGTCAACATCGTAGGAGAGTCAAATTTTTTGACCTATTGATTTCTATACAAATTAAATTTCCACCACTTTGAGTGTGCAGGAGTATTGTGCACGCTTTAGGCCATCGTTACCGAACAGTCCTTTTTAGCCACCTTTTGGACTTTGAGTTCCAGAAGCCAAAATATACATATCCTTGGTGGAAATTCACCGATTGGTGTACAAAGGTACCCAGAAAACACACGAGTATCACTATTTACACCCCAAATTTAGATAATAAAAAAATGAAATACGTGTGGTTTTAGTTGTAAACTTATTCTATTTGTTTATTTATAACTTTTTATTTATAATTCATTAAATATAATGAAAATGTTCTTATTTCACTGTTTTGGTTTGTTGATCCTCCAATGTTTTGGTTTGTTATCTTCTCTTTCTATTTCTTCGAGGTTATTTTAAATGAACGAGTGTTGCAGTGTAATTTAATTACTGTGTATTGCCACTCGAAATATATTAGTCTTGCCACTTTAATCTTCATCAAACGTAATTATTATCTGGCAATGCTGAAATGAGAATTAGGTAGGAACTCTCTTTCAATTTGGCTTGTTGAGGTTGGTTTGTTATCTTCACACCGGTAAAAATTACCTCAAACTAGCCTGGTTTGGCTTTTAGATTATACGAAATGAAATGAGAGTTATTATTGCTAGTCTCTTGCGTAAAAGTATTGCAATCTAAATATTCAGATCTTGAAATAATTTTTTTGGATTCTAACATTTTAAGACCGCTTTGCTTGTCCATGTATAGCGTTGGCGTTTTGTTTATCCAAAGTCATAGGGCAACAGTCCAAATAGCATGTTGACTTGTTTCAGTTAAAGCAATTAATTCCGCTTCTGTAGAAGAGATGTGAAGAGATGTTGTTTTCTGGCTGCATAATAAATAGCTGCAGTTCCGAGTTTGAAAATACAGCTTGTAGATTTTCGACCATTACCATCGGAATCTGTATAACCTCGTAATTTGAAGTTATCGTTCGTCCCTACACATAGCTTTACGTTCTTTTTTGCTTTCAGGTATCGCATTGCCCTTTTAAGTTCATTCCAATCAGTTTGACAGGGATTGCTTACTTTTCTTGATAACACAAAAACCAGATATAGCACTAAATATTCGGCCTGGAAATACCAGCTAAGTAAAGCAGCTAACAATTACTTTACGGTACTCGTGGTTGTTCTCCAAAAATCTAATGGGATTTCGACTGTTGCATTCTTCATACCATATCATTTAATATTTTATCAATAAGTATATGATTTTTGGTCCATGTAAAATATGCCGTTTTTACTTCTTGAAATATTTATTACAAGATGAAGCTTCTTACGCGTGATGTGAAAATATATGAAAAATTTTGATTTCAAATAGATTAGGAATCATTGGCATGCTTAAAAGAAAATACTGTGGTTATCTCAGTCTAATGAAAAAGGTGGTTCTTGACCCAGTTTCTCACCGCGTAAACATAAAAACATTTGCATGCCATGCTAAGGGTATTGTAAGCCCTTACTTTGTGGAATATAATACATTCAAAGTGTAAGTGTAAGTTTTCAAAGTATACATGTTTATTTAATGTAAGTACAATTATATGTATAAAGTAAATGTAAGTATTTAATGAAAAAAAAGTAATAATCCCTGTATATAGTACATAGCATTTAAGTAATATTAATTAAGCAGAAACAATGATATATATTTACATTTATATATTTACATGTTCCATTGAAAGCTGATGGCTGATGGTTATGAAGTGTGGATGCAACCAGCGATGAAACCAACATTGTTGACGGTGACAGTATGAATGACTCAAAGTTTTTTGATGATAAATGTGAGGTTAATGCTGATGCTGATGAATGTGACAATGAAATTTTGTAATTGCTTATGTTGTTGCAATTCATATTATCTGTTGCATAATCATTGTTTATTTGTTTATTGCGTTTATAGTCGTCTAATCGTTCACATTTTTACCTTTATTTTTTTATTTTTTTAAATTAAATTAGACAATGTTTCTAATTATCGCATTTTTTTTTGTTTTATGAAATCAGAATGTGTAATGGTTTACCACAGTTTAATTTGTTTGTTAGAATTCAATTAATAAGATCGAATATTTCACAATTATTATTTTTTTCTGTTTTTGACCGACAACGTGTTTAAACAAGTGACTGACAGCTACTCACTAACCCGTGATCGATATCACTTATAATCCCGCTATTATCTCTCTTTTCACTTGTTTCCAATATTGGAATGAAACATCCCAATGGGATAATCACGCCACATAACGAAGTAAGTGGTAATAGATGCGAATAGTTAAAAGCTTTCTCATGGTTGCCAAATTTTCTGAACCAGTTATGGGTGATAAGAAAGTAAGTGATAGAGTTATGCGCATATTTTCGTGCCAGTTTTCCTCCCGCTAATATTAAAATCCCCAACAAGCTGTCTTTAAAGCCGAATCCATAATCATAAAATCAGTTTTTATATCATCAATGAATTTGTTAACTTCTATTTCATTTATACATGGAACCAATGGCATCTTTATAAGTCGTAGGTTCTTCTGGCGTTAATGTCATATTAGCATAGAGCTTCGGTGGTATTCCTTTTGTTGGCCTGGATGATTTTCGTTGAACTCTAATTGTTAAATCCTCTCTAGGGCAGCAACTATTTTCTGCAGTTTCAAACCCGGAAAATTCATCCCCTTCTGTGATTATTGATGTTTCGCTTCTTATTCCCTTGGGCCCAAAATGATTTCATAAATTTCTGCATTGCGCCCAGATTGTTCATTTAATCTGGACTGCCCACTATCATTTTCAAATAAATTAAATGAAAAATATCAATTTCAGACACTTTTGCATTAAGATTTACTTTTTCGTTGTTGAAATAGGAAGCAATTTGGATGTTTTATAATTTTTGTTTCTACTGAGTCTTCATTAAAAACGATATCTCTGCTAATAATTATTGAATTATTTTGAGGAGACACTATTAGATATGTTTTTGATTCATCACTATAATTCACAAGAATATGCTCCTTCGAAACCGGACCTAGCTTCCGTCGTTTTTGCTTATTTATATACATAAATACAAGTTTTTGAATCGAATTGTCTAAAGTAATTAATAACTGTCTTACTTTTAAACCATATTTCATATGGAGTTACATTTAAGTTACTCAATGGCAAACGATTTTGTAAATAATTTGCTGTATTTACTACCTCTGACCAATATTTTATACCTATATTAGAATCAAATAATAGTAATAGTTGGAACTTCCGATATAAAGACATCACACAGTTCACTCTCCAACAATAACATTTACACATTAAATTTCCAAGTGTAATAATTATTGTTATTGAGTTTCGAGAACGTAGTGTTAATATACATTTGTTTATTTCAAATAATTTATTTGCGTATCTATTCCGTTGAACTATCTGGGCCCATACCTGCTAAACTTTTAACCAATGTTTGGATAATTGGGCAGAGCAAACAATTATTATGCTGGTAGTTTTGTTCAGAATAAAAGTACATTTTCATTTTATCATAATGGAAACAATATTCAGACGGAATAATCAACAAAATTGCAAGTACAAAAACAAAGTGTTATTGGACAAAGTAGGAATTAACTAATTCACCGAATAAATGAACTGAAAATAATTTCGCTTCCTTTATTGGGCTTCACAACATTTTTATATCTTTATCCAAAAAGACGATTATGTACTTTTCAATGAGACACCAATAAAGTTAGTTCTACGAATGGAAATGATTTGCTGTGGTTCAGAACACAGGCAAAATAAGGCAATTTAGCGAAATGTTGTTTTCTTTTTATTGCGCGGTATTTGGTACACCTTAAATATTTACTAAGGTGGTCTCGGAGAGTACAAATTACAAATTGCTCGATATCTCGAAATTCAATGTTTTTCCAGTAGTTCTTGTATTGCTGCAGTAAATCAAAATATTTGTTATTGCATTGCCAGAATTTTAGAAAAATTTACTCTTTCTGATGCATCCCATACAAATGACCGACTTAACTGGTATATTTCTAGCCTCATATCTTTCAACCAGTTCCATTGTATTCAGTCAAATTTGGCACACGTTATGCCTTTGATAGATAATCTCAGTTCTGAGAAAGAAAATGGAATGCAGTACCATGCTATTCGGTTTTTTCTCATAAAAATTTATGGAGATTTAGCAAAATTTAGTCTTTCATTTACAAAAATGTGTAAACTGCAGTAATTTGAATTTTTGTCAATAGCATTTAATTGTAATGTGAATGTGAAAAAATTGATCGAATAACACAGCTATTTCTGCAACCTCCACACAAATTACTTAGCTCAAAACATGCACTCGCCGATTCACTCAGTTGTACCAAATTCAATATTATGAACTAATTCAATGCATTTTACGATGGTTGAAATGTGTCAGTAAGTATGCAATTCTGAAATACAGGAGGATAACATTTGATCCTTCGCATTGTATAAATATGTACTGAAAACATGGAATAGAATGTTTTCCGGAATTTAACTAACCTACAAACAAATAATTACGATATTACTTTTGTTACCTCAGCAAGCAAATATGTTCGTGGATATAGAATTTCTTTCTGAATTGTGTTTCATAGCACTGGTGAACATGGAGACGTTAGATTGAAATTAATTTCATATTTGTCGACAAAAATGGTAAGTGTGCAATTTTATGTAACATTAAAATAGAAAAGTGGTATAATCTCAATTCAGTGGTATATAAACGTTGCCATGCCAGCAAATCAAACACATTTTCTAATCTTAAAGATGCTTTAATAAGTACCCAGTACATAAAATATTATCTAACCTTATTATTGAAAATTTTCGATAAATTTCTTGAAAATCATTTACATAAGTTGTTTAAGTTTTAAAGAATTTTACTTAAAATATACGCCTGATTCAATATTTTAAGTAAAAAATAAATCAGAAGTTGAATTTCTCAGCAATTTATTTATCATCGTCATTGGAGTTTATTTGTGAACACCTACAATTCTGACTTCAA
>JAHXMU010025992.1:0-14648 GCA_019455685.1 Philornis downsi | reverse complement strand
GACGGGCATGGCATATTGTGTTCTTGATTGTGTTGTTGCTGTGGTTGTGTCGTCGTTGTCATCGTGTGTTTTGGCCTCTTCTTGTTCTTCTTCTGCTATGTACTTTGTCGCTCACTTCATTCACGCACACACGTACATGTATGTACTGGCGAATGTGGAAAAAAGCGGCAGAATTGTCAGTGAGTCGCGAGGACATTGACATTTTGCATTTTTGTTTCGTTCAACATTTTCGTTTCAATTCCATTACATTCCGCGTTCAAGTGTTGGCCGCCGACGTGCTCTGCCTGCTCCCCACATGCATAAAAGCAAACAAACATTGTTCGCTGTGGTGTTTCACGCTTTCCTCCTCCTTATTGTTGCAGTTGCTGTTCATACGTAGAACTTGTTCTCGGCTACGTTCTTCGTTCGGTTCTTTTTTCTCTGTTTCTGTGTCGTATTTTTCACCATATTCTCTCGCTTGTTTGTCCTCACTATTAGCACTGGTTTTTATACACTCGATGTTTTGTTATTATTTATTCTGAAACACAAAAAACCAAAAACCAGCAAAATAAACTGAAATCAAAAAGAAAAATTAAGATTCTTCAACATCTACAGGGAAATCGAAGATCCTCTTGGCGAAATGAAAGGAGGGAAGGAGTAAAGAAAGACATGTAATGTGAAATACACGATTTGTGTTAATATTTGTTTACAATTAACATGATGAAAATGATGAGGTATGAAAAGAAAAATAAAATTATAAAAAAATGCCGACTTTTTCAGCACATTTACGCTATAAAATTGTTGCAAGACTATAAAGCTGCACAAACGTGTTAGTAAATTCACAAGAAATAGCATTAACATTCTAACAGAATGGCTCACAAAAGTCGCAAAATTTGTCAATGTTTCTCATGGAAAGGATACTAAATTTAACTACAAAGCCTGCCATTACCATTTCAGAAAAAATGTTTAACTATTAGTTTAAATAAAAATTTTTATACAGCAAACAAATTAGATTTGATTGATGGCCCATTAAAATATGTAAATTGCTTTGGAATACACCTTTCATATAGAAACATATCTCAGATGACGGATGTCGTGTAGAAAAGTGCTTAGGAAAATCGCCCAAAATATATAGTGCCGGTCAAAAAAATAGCACCAAGTTCTAAAACTATTGTCATTCCAATAAAAAAATAAATTCTGTGCTTATTATTTGAACATAACTAAGCGCTGACGTAGTACTCTGTTTACTCTTTTTAAGAGAAGTTTTTTTCCTCAAGATAGTTAACGGTTCTCTAGAAATGATCGATCATTTACAAAAGAATCTACTTCAGTGCAGTCAATGAAATAGCACTAGCAGGCTTTTTTAAATTAGGTAAATCTTATTCCCAAATAAGGAATTTGCTGGGCTGTTCCAATAAAATGATAATAAATGAACTAAAATTTGAGCAAAAAGTTGAATCTCGTGGTAGGAAGCTACTTTTGTCACCCTTAACGGTAAAGCGTTTAGTACGGTCGAGTAAAGCAAATCCCTTTATGACAGCCACGGAGCTCAAAAAAACATTGGATGTGCCGGCAAACGTGGAAACTATTCGCCGCAAACTTCGAGACAACAGCCTCAATGCCTGTAGTCCTCGAGAAGTGCCGCTTCTTACCTCTAAGCATGTTGCTAAAAGGATATCATTTGCTAAAGCACATCAAAATTGGCCAAAGGAAAAGTGGAGAAATGTGCTTTGGACTGACGAATCCAAAATTGTCCTTTTTGGTGGAAAGGGTTCCAGATGTTTTGTCCGTAGGCCACCTAACAGTGAATACATGCCAAAATTCACATCAAAAACTATAAAACATGGAGGCCATAGTATTATGGTATGGGGTTGCTTTTCATATCAAGGTGTGGGTCCCATATATTGGATCAAAACCGTTATGGATGCATCGGTTTATGTAAAAATCCTTGATGAAATTATGCTGCCGTATGCTTCCTAAGAAATGCCGCTGGTGTGGGTCTTCCAGCAAGACAATGACCCCAAACACATCAGCCTAATGGCAAAAAAAAAAAAAATGGTTCAACGATAACTCTATCAATGTAATGGAGTGGCCTGCACAGTCCCCAGATTTGAACCCTATCGAAATTCTGTGGACGGACATAAAAAAGGGTGTATCAACAATAAAACATACATACAGTGGGTCACAGCTTATTTTATGCAGTGCATACATAAAATTATTAGACTCTGTAACTTTTAAGCTGAAAGGAGTTTTGAAGAAAGAAGACTGCAGAAAAGTTTTGTTATATTCAGTGAATATATAGGTAAAACAGTAAATAAAAATGCTTGAAAGTCAGGGGAGATTGATAAAGGCAGAAAAACATCGAATACAATTTTCACTGAAGCTGACGAACGGTACATAGTGCAAAAAATAAAGGCAAACCCAAAACTCTTGACCACAACATTGGCCATAGAAGTTCACAAAGGGCTTGGCAAAAAATGTGGTGTCGAAACCGTCCGCCGGGTCCTACAAGATAACGATTTATATGGCAGAGTTGCTCGAGAAACCCCATTTAAAGGGTGTCCCAACAAGAACGCAATATTTAAATTTGGCGCCATTCGAAGTGTCATTGTTTGACATTTAAACAGTTGTTATTGTTTGCTAGTAGAAGGTACGAGGTTAGTAAAAATGGAGCGCTACACGAATGAACAACGCATTCTCATTGTGAAATTGTTTTACCAAAATGGTGAAAGTTTTGCGTCTACAGTTCGCAAAGTGCGATCAATTTAGGGTCACAATAATACTCCAAAAGAGTCAACTGTAAAGAGATTAATGGATAAATTTGCCAAAACTAGGTCTGTCAGTAATGTAAACACAACAACGCGCCTTCGACCAGGTCGATCGACCGAAAATGTCGCAGCTGTACGTGATGATGTCGCTCAAACTCCATCCACCTCAATTCGACACCGAATTGGTGTCTCCAAATCCACTATGCAGCGAATTTTGACGAAAGATTTGCATCTTCATGCATACTAAGTTCAATTGACTCAGGAACTGAAGCCACGTGACCATGGACAGCGAAGGGAGTTCGTTAATTGGGTATTGGAGAGACAACATGAAAATGCTGATTTTGCCGATAAAATCATCTTCAGTGACGAGGCCAATTTCCATCTTGATGGCTTCGTCAATATGCTGAATTGTCGCATTTGGAATGAGAAAAATCCGCGACTGATTCACGAGAAGCAAATGCATTCTCAACGTGTCACAGTGTGGTGTGGATTTTGGGCTGGAGGAATCATTGGACCTTTTTTTATGAAAATGAGACATGTCAAGCGCAAACAGTCAATGATGTTCGGTATCGTGAAATGATAATAAGTTTTTTTGTGCTTAGAATTGAAGAAATGAATGTGGAGGGCATGTGGTTTTAACAAGACGTCGCCACATGTCATACAGTCAGAGAAATAATTCAATTACTGCATCCGTCATTTTCCTGTCGTGTTATTTTGCGTTTTGGAGACCAGAATTGGCCGCCTAGATCGTGCGATTTAACACCATTAGACTTTTCTCTTTGGGGATTGTTGAAGTCGATGGTTTACGCGAATAAACCGGTGACGACTCAAGTCTTAAAAGAGGAAATTGGACGCTGCATTAATGAAATACTGCAGCATTTATGCAAAACGGTCATTGAAAATTTCATTAAAAGATCGCATGTGTGCCAGCAAAGCCGCGGCGGCCATCTGCCCGATGTGTTGTCTCGTGCATAACCTAATTCTGTCTACTTTACGATATAATAAAGTTTCACGATTTTCTTTTAAATATCTATGTTTTATTTAAAATTTAAATCTTGCGTTCTTGTTGGGACACCCTTTATTAGCATGAAAAACAAAATAAGTCATTTTAACTTTGCCAAGGACCACCTTTACAATGGTCCGAACTTCTAGAACTCAATTATTTTTTCCGATGAGTTTAAATTCCATTTATTTGGATCCGACGGCAGGACCTACGTATGTCAAAATGCCAATACGAAGCTCAATAAGGAGCTTTTAAAGGCAAATATGAAGCCCGGTTGTGGCAGTGTTATGGTATAGCCCTTTATGTCTGATGTTGGTACTGAAAAATCAGCATTTATCGAATCTGCAATTGACAAACATTAATATCTTCAATTGTTAAAGGATAACTTGCTCCAAAACGCGTTACATTTTAGGCATACGGTTTGATTTTCGATTTTACCAGGATAACGACCTAAAACATAAATCTGGAATTGTTCAGGCGTGGCGTACACATATGGTCAAAATAATAAGTACACCCTATATTTTTTCTTAAAGGTTCGTAGGCGAAAATTTATTTAATTTGAAAGAAAAAAACAAATATAAATTTATTTGTTTATAACATTAGAAATAAAATAAATACTAAAACAATAACAAAACAAAAATTAAAACGTTTCAAAACGTTTGTGGAGATGCTGCTTTCAGTGAAACAACGTGTCTACCTATAGATCGGTTACGTCGCTTTAAAGATGGTGATTTTGATGCTGGTTACCGTTCGCATGAAGGAAGACGAAAAACCTTCGAAGACGCATATTTGACGGCATAGCTTCATGGGAATCCGTGTTAAACGCAGGTAGAGTTTACTAAGAGTTACCTGCCAAGCCATTTCCAAGCAATTGCATGCTTTGAGAATGATTCAAAAACAAGGATTGGATTGGATTCCTTATGGGTGGCAGCCAAGGGACGTTGAGTGTTATTTTTCGCCTGTGAACAACTGCTTCAACAACAAAAAAAGGAAGGGTTTTCATCATCGTATTGTAACGGGTAATGAAAAATGGATTCATTGCAGCAATCTAAAGAAATAAAAGTCATGGAGGCTGATCGGTCATGCTTCTACGTCGTCATTTTGGATGGATATTTATGGTGCGTAGGTTATGCTTTGTATTTGGTGTTACCAGATCGGTGCCATTTACTACAAGCTGTTGAAACCAAGCGAAACCATCACTGGGGATTGATATCGACTTCAATTAATGCGATTGAACGGAGTTCTGCGCGAGAAATTGTCACAATACGCGGAGAGGCACGAAGAAGTGATTCTTCAGCATGACAACGCTCGGCTTGACATGGCCAAGCCCGCTAAAACCTACCTGGAAGCGCTGAAATGGCAAGTCTTACCCCATTCGCCATATTTTCCAGATATTGCGCCGTCCGATTATCACTTGTTCTGTTCGATGGCACACGATCTGGCTGGCCAGCAGTTCCACTCATATGACGGCATCAAGGTATGGCTAGATTCGTGGATAGCCTCAAAGATGAATATTTTTACCGTGACAGAATTCGAGCTTTGCCAGAAAGATGTGGAAAAAGTAGTAGCTAGCGATGGGCAATACTTTTAATGAATCATTTGTCAACATGTTTTTATAATAAAGTTGAATTTTAATAAAAAAAAAGGAACAGCGAGAACTTAGTTGCGCATCTAGTATGTTTTATAAGGTTGCCTAGTTGTCTCGTTTTGGCATGAAATGGAAGAGTTTTTTTTTTGTTTTTATATGTAACTGAAATGAAGTTGTCCAATAGCCAATGCAAACAATGTTAGACACTTAAACTACATAAAAATCTCTATTATTGTTTGCTACTGAAGTATGTCTTTCCTATGTTATAACATATGAAGTGGACTGGAATGGGAGGATCGTGTCCAAGGCAGGTGAAGACAGTTCCATCTGCAGGTAAGGTCATGGCGTCTGTTCCTTGAGATTGTGAGGTTATTGTGTGAGATTATTTGTATTGATTATTTTCAGAAAGGAAAAGCCATGAACGGCGAATATACGCTAATTTATTGCAGCGTTTAGGTGATGAAATTATGGAAAAAAGGCAGCATTTGGCAAAAAAAGAAAGCGTTGTTTCATCAAGGCAATGCTTCAGTTCACACATCCACTATTACGATAGCCAATACTAATTAATTGAAGTTTGAATTGCTTCATTACGCACCTTAATCGCCAGATTTAGCTTTTTCGAACTATTTTCTATTTCCAAACTTGAAGAAATGGCTCGGTGGTAAAAGATTTGCCAACAATGAACAGGTGGAGTCTGCGATTGATGGCTATTTTAAAGAGTTTGACAATTCTTACTATAAACAGGGTATAGTAGCTATTGAATATCGGTGGAAAAAGTGTATCGACCTAGATGGAGATTATGTTGAAAAATAAAGAAATTTTTTTTCAACTTTTTTGTGTCTTCTTTGTAAGGTCGGCTAGTTTTCGGATCGCCTTCGTATGAGGAATGCCTCATTCAATAAGAGATTATATCGAAGAATTTGCTTGAGAGATTATATCGAAGAAGCTATTGAATATCAGTGGGAAAAGTGTATCGACCTAGAAGGAGATTATGTTGAAAAATAAAGAACATTTTTCCCAACTTTTGTGTGTCTTCTTTGTTAGATCGGCTAGTTTTCGGACCGCCCTCGTATGAGGAATGGCTCATTCAATAAGAGATTATATCGAAGAGTTTGCTTGACTTACATTAGGGGAGTTTAATTTAAAATTTGAAAGAGCCACGTTTGGAAGAAGATTGTCTTATTGTGAAAGTGGGCATTCATTGAACTTTTTCAAAGGCATTCGAAATTCGAGTTATTTTTCTTTCAAACAAATGAAAAAGAAGTTAGACTTTGCAAAACATATCTTCTATGAGGATTAAGATTTGATCATAGTTTCTCCGAATGTTTCATGAAAATCTCCTAAATAAAGTTCAAATGTCTTCTTTGTCTTCCAATCACCTCTCCGTTCCACGAGACCACTCCTATCATCCATTTGTTAACATTATTTGTTGATTTTACACTATGATAATTAAAAGCAATTTTGCTTTTTATTTTCGCCATAAATCATTCACTTGAATTTCCAATAAATTGTAATTCGAAGAATCTTCCATATCACTTCATAAAATGAATTAAGAAATTAATTATAATATTACTACATATCTTTGTACATACATACTATATGTATATCTATGTTGTATCAAAAGCCATAAAAAGTGCCAAAACTTTTTAATTAACACTCTCGAACGCACAATAAAAAAAAAATCTCAAATATTTAACAAATGAATAACATTTTATGGCGCACGTCCGTCAGGGATTTTTGTTTTCTTTTTTTCTGTAGTTTGGCAGCCCATTTGTTCGTTCATTCGGGCACCCAGTCAGCCGTTAGTGTAGAATTCACTCAATTAAGAAGTTTTATAAACAAATTGTAAAACAACAACGAAAAAACAATTAAATATATTTATGTTATTTCGTTAATTTGGGCAAATATATGATATTAACAACTTGTACAAAAGTTATTGTGTATTTATAATTACAAGGCAATTAAGAAGATTATTTATTGTATGCAAATAACAGGCCGATTAACATTGATAATGTTTTCTTGGTAACTGAGATGCCTTTCTCATGTTCCCTGTTAATGCGGAGGAAACTCTGTCTTCATGGCAAAGTATTGAACTGAATTTATGGGTAGTTATTGGCTGGTACATGTTGATAAAGTTAGAGTCGGCAAGTTCAAGTCTGCCCTCATCAAATTCGGTTGGAGCAGAAGTTAAGAGTCGATATTTTACCCACATCCGACTAGAAGTCAAAGAAATAATACAAATTTAAAAACGTCTTACAGTTTTCAAGTATAACAACAATTTCATATTCATATCCTTTTTCCCCGTGAAAAAAATTCTGCCTTGGCGACAAAATATTGAACTGAATTTATGGGTAGTTATTGGCTGGTACATGTTGATAAAGTTAGAGTCGGCAAGTTCAAGTCTGCCCTCATCAAATTCGGTTGGAGCAGAAGTTAAGAGTCGATATTTTATCCACATCCGACTAGAAGTTAAAGAATTAATACAAATTTAAAAACGTCTTACAGTTTTCAAGTATAATAAAAATTTCATATTCATATCCTTTTCCCCCATGGAGGAAATTCTACCTTGACGACAAAATATTGAATTGAATTAATGGTCTAGTATCGACACGGACATGATATTGAAGTTAGAGTCGCTGAGTTGAAATCCGCCCTCATCAAATTCGGTTGGAGTAAAAGATAAAAATCGAGCCCAAATCCGACTAGAATTCAAAGAATTAATACAAATTTAAAAACGTCTTATAATTTTCAAGTATAACGAAAATTTTATATTCATATCCTTCTTCCCCGTGGAAAAATTGAATTGAATTAATGGTCTGGTATCGGCAGGGACATGATATTATTTAAATTAGAGTCGACAAGTTAAAATCTGCCCTCAGCAAATTCGCTTGGAGTAGAAGTTAAGAGTCAATATTTTTCCCAAATTCGACTAGAAGTCAAGGAATTAATAAGAATTTAACAACGTTTTACAATTTTCAATTATAATAAATATTTCATACTCATATTCAAATTCTATAGAGTTAGAGAATCGTCCAAATTCAACTCCATAACAAAGTATTGACAAAAATTTAAAAATTTCATACAATTTTAAAAAATAGTGAAACTTCTTATCCCTTTCTTATTCCCTTCTTTATCTTTCTATTTCCTTTCTTTATCCTTTTTCCCCGTGGAGAAAATTCTTGATGACAAAATATTGAATTTTATTAATGAGCAGTTATCGGCAGGGACATGATATTGAAGTTAGAGTCGGCAAGTTGAAATCTTGAAATCTGCCCTCAGGAAATTCGGTTGGAGTAAAAGAAAAAAATCGATATTTTGCCTAAATCCGAATAGAAGTCAAAACGTCTTGCAATTTTCAAGTATAACAAAAATTTCATACTCATATTCAAATTCTATAGATTTAGAGAAGTTAACAGTCGATATTTCATTCAAATTAGACTTCATAACAAAGTATTAATAAAAATTTAAAAATGACATACAATTTTCAAGAAGAAAATTGGAGAAAATTCTGTCTTGACAACAAAATATTAAATAAAAATTAAATGGTATTTTATTGGCAAGGACATGATATTATTGAAGTTAGAGTCGGAGAGTTGAAATCGGCCCATAGCAAATTTGCTTCGATTACGAGTTGTAGTTGATATTTTGCTGAAATCCGTCCAGAAGTCAAACAAAAAATTAATAGAAATTTAAAAATGTCCCACAATTTTCAATAGCAGTTTAATTTCATATACAAGGTGTGTTCAAAAAATAAGGTGAATTTGTATTTTTCTCATAAAATATTTATTTCTTCATCAATTTCTATTTTATCTCCCTCAAAGTAGTCCCCCTCAGATATAATACACTTGTACCAGCATTTTTCCAATTCTCGAAGCAGTTCTGTAAATGCATTTTTTGGTACGTCCTTGAGCTCTCTCAGTGATTCTGTTTTCATATCCTCAATCGTCGCAAAATGCCGTCCTTTCATGGGTCTCTTCAATCTTGGGAACAGGAAAAAGTCGCAGGGGGGCCAAATCTGGTGAATACGGTAGCTAGGGCATGATAACAGTGTTGTTTTTGGCCAAATAATCACTCACAAGCAAAGATGAGTGAGCAGCAGGTGCATTATCATGATGCAAAATCCATGAATTTTTTTGCCACAATTCCAGGCGTTTTTTTCGTATTGCTTCACGCAAACGGCGCATAACTTCAAGGTAATACTCCTTATTTACCGCACGACCTTGTGGTAGGAACTTCTGATGCACTGTGCCTTGGTAATCGAAGAAAACAGTGAGCAAAACCTTGACATTTGATCGAACTAGGCGTGCCTTTTTTGGTCTGCTCTCTCCTGGACTCTTCCATAGGGACGATTGGGCTTTGGTTTCGATCTCATAACCATATACCCATGATCCGTCACCAGTTATGACCGTTTTAAGCAAATCTGAATCATCGTTGACGTCATTCAACAATTCCTGAGCGACGTTGATTTTGGTCAAAATTCAGCAATTTGGGAACGAACTTCGCTGTCACACGCTTACACTTGTCTTATTTATGTATCTCACAAACAAACTAAACATGCTATATGGATAAAACCGTCAATATATCTTCGAGACGAGTGTACCAACATTAAATAAAAGAATAATAATCGAAAGCCCGCGAAATTTGAAAATTCGCCTTATATTTCTAAAACACCTCGTATATATATACATATACATAACTAACTTGAAAATTTGTAAAATCTTTATCCTGCTGAGTTCCACATATAAAAAGGGAAATGTCTTCAACTTATGTTTGAAGAAACCAGCTAATGGGAATTCAAGTTCAGCTGGAATAAAGAGATTCACGAGTCTGGATTTTAACATTACTTATTGGGAATGTTTCATTCAGTAAAAGGCTAACACGGAGAAGTTGCTTGACTGACATTAATGGGTTTTAATGTAAAATTGTAAGCGCCATGCTTTGAAGAAAATGATCTTAGTATAAGAATGGGTATTTATAGGACTTTTAGAAAGGTATTCCAAATTTTAATTATATTTCTTTCGAACAAAGGAAAAGGAAGTAAAACCTATTAAAAGTTTTCCAAAATGTATATAAGATTATAAAGCTTTTAGAAAGGCTTTTCCTTGTTCTGGATTAGGTAACGGATTTCTCTGAGTGTTTCATTAAAATCTCCTATATAAGGTTCAAATGCTAAGGGCATTGCCAACTGAAGATTCTGTATACAGAATTCAAAAGCAGCAATCAAATCGCATATTTGCAAGGACCTTCAGTTAGATTTCTCCTAGATGGGCTGCAGATACCCAATACTATAGGCGGCTTTTGAGTCTAAGTCTTTTAAAATTGTCTGAAGCTCACTCTTTCTTGAGAATTTTACAGATGCCTGGTCTACCTTTCAAAATCAATTGTGACTTTTTAGAAAAGATTTCGACAATAGTAATGAAATTTCACTTAAGCTTTTGAAAGCAATCTCTGCAATCTCTGAGTTTGTCAACAAAGTTTGTCACTTTCACTAACAGAAGCGATATCTTCGACAGTATGCACTGCGATGATGCACAGGCCTGACCACATTTGCAGAACTTCCAGTCCCTTCAAATTTCTTTATAATCTTGCCAACACCTTGCACATTATGTCGATTATGAAACGTACCCACGTTTAAATCACCACTTTTGTAGTAAGGCTTGACCACATTTGTAAAGCTTCCATTCCCTTTTAATTTCTGTACAACCTTGCCAATTTCTTGCACAGTACGTTGATTATGAAAAGTTCCCACGTTTGAATCACCACTTTTGTAATAAGTTTTAGCTATTTTTACACGTTTTTCGGTTGTTAAACGATCCATATTCGTAAATGGCAAGCCTTCCACTAAATAAATATCACTTCAGATGGCAGGTATTTAACAGCTGGAAGCATTGCCAGACCGGCGTTTTGGAAGCCACTAAATAGATAAACCGTTACGTCCTCTGGGTTGTGTCTGATATGACAACTGTAGAGTCTTCTTAGAATTCTTAGTCAAAGTTAGTCTTCTTCTCCCTAACTTTGCTCTATCCCCTTTTAGAAAAGTTTCTGAAAACATAATTGTACTTCTTCCAGAAAGGGTTTTGAAGCCACTAAATAGATAAACCGTTACGTCCTTTGGGTTGTGCTTGATATGACAACTGTAGGGTCTTCTTAGAATTCTTAGTCAAAGTTAGTCTTCTTCTCCCTAACTTTCCTCAACCCGCTTTTAGAAAAGTTTCGGAAAACATGATTGCACTTCTTCCAGAAAAGTTCCAGTGACTTTCGTTGCAGATCATAAAGAAGATTCCAAGATTTTAATCGCAGCTATGCTATAAATGTGCTTTAAAGTGTTCGAAATGTCTAATTTAAGTCCCCCAAAGTGTTTTTTAGTGGCTCAATCGTAGATCTCCCTGACTTTTGTCAAACTCCTTCAGGAATGTTTCTGAAAATTTAATTATAGTTGTTCCGGAATGGTTTCAGAGACTTTAGTTGGAGATCTTGGAGGGCGTTTAAGAAATACTAAGCTATGCCTTAAACCTGTAAGTCACCTGAAGCATTTTTTTAGTGGCTCAATCGTGGATCTCCCTGACTTTAATCAACCGCGTTTTAGGAATGTTTCCGTAAACTTCTTGTAGTTCTTCCGAAATGGTCTCTGAGACTTTATTTAGAGATCTTAATAGATGATCCAAAAATATTAATCGTAACTGTGCTATAAATGTGCTTTAAACTGTCCGAGACGAAAATTGTAAGTCTACTAGAGTGTCTTTAGTAGTTAAAACGTGGATCTCCATTTTAGGAAAACTTAATTGTAGTTGTTCTGGGAAGGTTTCTGAGACTTTCGTTGGAGATCTTAAAAGACGTTTAAGAAATAGTAACCATAGTTATGCTATAAACCTACTATAAAGTGTCCGAAATAACAATTGTAAAGAAATACAATTAAGTTTCCGGAAATATTCCTAAAAGGGATATGATTAAAGTCAAGGAGATCTACGTTGTTTTGGTGGCTCCATAGATCTCCAACTAAAGTCTCTGAAACTATTCCGGAACATCAACAATTAATTTTTCATTCCTGAAAGGGGTTTGACTAAAGTCAGGGAGATCTACGATTAAGCCACTAAAATACCACTTTAGGAGACTTAAATTAGACATTTCGGACACTTTAAAGCACATTTATAGCATAGCTACAATTAAAATCTCGGAATCATCTCTAAGATCTGCAACCAAAGTCACTGGAACTTTTCTGGAAGAAGTAAAATCAACTTTTCTAAAAGGGGGTTGAGCAAAGTTAGGGAGAAGAAGACTAACTTTGACTAAGAATTCTAAGAAGACTCTACAGCTGTCATATCAGAGACAACACAGAGGACGTAACGGTTTATCTATTTAGTGGCTTCCAAAACGCCGGTCTGGCAATGTTGTCAGCTGTTAAATACCTGTCATCTGAAGTGTTATTTATTTGGTGAAAGGTTTGCCATTTACGAATATGGATCGTTTAACAACCGAAAAACGTGTAAAAATGGTTAAAACGTATTACAAAAGTGGTGATTCAAATGTGGGAACTTTTCATAATCGACGTACTGTGCAAGGAATTGGCTGATGTGGTCAGGCCTGTGCATCATCGCAGTGCGTACTGTCGAAAATATCGCTTTTTTTTGGTGAAAGTGACAAACTTTGTTGACAAACTCAGAGATTGCAGAGATTGCTTCCAAAAGCTTTACATTCAAAGACCGCCAATCGTATTGGGTTTCTGAAGCCCATCTGGGAGAAAGCCCATCTGCCAGATATGGGTCTACTATGAAATCTTTCTGAAGCCGAAATTGTCGGTTAAAATTCGCTTCATTGGAACTTTAGTAAGGCGACTTCATTACAACAAGACAAGAGTGTAACTGTCTAACTGAATGCCCGAAAATAAATCGTACAACCTCTTTTAAAAGTAAGAGGCGCACAGAAATAGTAAACGTCTTCAAGTCTTCAAGAAAGATAGCAAAAATTTAAACTATAAACGTTTTTAGAGCAATTCAAATGTTTTAATCGTGGTCCGGAAAGGATTCCAATAATCTGGAGTCGTCGATAATCTTTTTCTACCATGATTATTATTGCCATTTTATAAATAAGTTCTCAATTTAATTTTTTTTGTTTGCCTACATCATCATAGGCTTTACATCATACCGCTTAGAATTTATATTAAATCTTAGCTGTTTTGGTTATCTAACCTGTCTCATTCCGCCGCTCTCCCATTTACCCCCATGAATGGCAACACTTTTGTGTGCTTCTATGACCGTCACACTGTACCAAAACAGAAATGGTGGAAAATTTAACATAAATAACGCGAGTCTGCTGCTGCTTCCCACCGAAAATGAAAATCAGTTGAGGGTTATTTTACGACCCTATCCCAACCGGCATTTTTGCATCGTTTTCATTTCATTTTCTTAGCCATTTTCATGTCATGTTCATGCTGTGTTTTTGTTATGAAACACAGGCGAGAAGAAGAACGCAAAAGCAGAGCAGTTCAATTGAATGATAACACGAAAAAAAGAAAAAAAAAAGAAAACGAAACAAAACGAGCGAATAATACAAAAAAAAAAAAACGACGACGCAAATGTCAAAAAACAAATACACACTCATGTCAAATCTCACGTATACTCAGGCAAACGACCAACCAACACAAACTTAAGTTGAAATGCAAAAAATGTAGAATTTTTTTTGTAGGGAGATGAATGAGTTCTTATTTTGTAGAGCGCCAAACCCCACCGCAATGAACCGACTGACAATGAAATTGAATAGAACGGAAAAGCAATGGAAAGCTTTAGCCGATTTCTCTCGCTGCTCGTTTGCAAGGAACGCTGAAAACGAACAGCCAGATTCTTGTTAATTTAAGAGAATTGACTTGGCAAATTTTTGCTTGAACTGAAAGAGAAAATAATTTTGTCTTATGTTTGCAATATGGCTTCTATGAGCATGCCGCTATTTCGTATTTTGTTTTTTTCTTTTATTGCATTTTCAGGGAAGAGAAGAGCATCGTTGTTGATTTCTTCTTTAGAGCTATGAAAGCTTTTACCTCTACTTCTTCGGCCCTTGTGCTAAATTATGTTGTGCAATTTGTTGTCGTTGTGTTTTTTTATCGCCGCACACTCTGTGTCGTCTATCTTTGACAAAAGTTTTGCATTTGTTTATGGGTCTTCTCGGTGAGTTTTATTTTTTTTGTGTCCATTAATGATGGGAATAAAATGGCACAGAATTTGCTAGATTTATGCTGTCGCTCGCTCTGTAATTCAAGGGAATGGGAGTAAGAAATGAGAGACACATTGCAGCGGTGGCAAAGCATGGCAAGCATTTG
>JAHXMU010025990.1:0-23785 GCA_019455685.1 Philornis downsi | reverse complement strand
GATGCTCCCTCTAGAAAATAACATCACAAAAAGCCAAAATTTAAAAAAAAAAACAAATAAAGATTTTGATTTTGATACCAACAACATAATTTCTGTCAATTTTTGCGACAGAACGATAATGTTCAATTCTTTACAGTGGAATGGTGGTTAAGGCGGTAGGTTCTTTCAAAAGAAAGACTTTTACCCGTTTTTCCAAAAGAACCAGTTTTGTCAGCATAATTTCTATTAAATTTTATCAACAAAGAACAATTTCAAAAAGTTGTTAACAGAGACAATTTCGCCAATCGACCTCAAAAGAACGATTGAACAGATTCTTTCCTGTTACAGATAAGAACAGTTTACGTCAATTTCTTTCATAGGAACGATTTTAGTTAATACTTCTTCTTCTTCTTCTGCCCACCAAAGCAATTTCCATCAATTCCATACCACAGGTCGAACTCAGTCTTATTCTTTTCTAACCAGAGAACTTACCAATATAGCGATTTTCGCTGTTTGTTCATTTGGTCGATTATTCATTGGTCGATTCTTGCCGGTAGAAAGATTTCGAATTTCCCAGCAGAATGATGCCGTAAATTCTTCTCAACAGATTTTAACGATTTTCTGAGATTGTTATTGGGCAAAAACATTCGGGGTGGTAATTTTGATTTTTTCTTTTCAATATAATGATTTCTGTTAATTCCAATTCACAGAATAGTTTGGGTCGATTATTGTTAACAAATCGATTATGATCTGTTCTTTACAGCCGAATGATATCAAATTCTTCTTAATTGGGAAATTTCGCAGAATTCTCCCAGAAGGATTCTTGTATTGACGCAAAAGAAATGGACCTCCTTCGGTTCTCAGCATCCATTTGGTCGATTCATTGGAAAAGAACGAATTGGTTGTTTTCCCCAACAAAATGATTAAGAATGATTTTTCGATTTTTTCCTGCAGAACCATTTCGATAGATTATCCCCAGATAAACTATTTCCGCCAATTCTCCCCACAGAATGATAACTATTGAATTTTTTTAGTCGAATTTTTATTAAAAGGGGTTTGGTCTATTCTTCACTGCAGGATAACTTCGGTCGATTCATTCCAGTAGTATGGTTTCGGTCGACTATTCTATTACCCCAGAATAATTTCTTGCTATTCATTACAACAGATCAACTTTTGCAAATTTTTCCCAACAGAACAATTATGGTCGATTGTTTAACGTCTTTTGTCGATTCTTCCTAACAAATCGGCAGCTATACAGCGTTTTCGAACGATTCTTTCGGTAGAATAATTTCAATCGATTCTTCCTAATACCAAACACATGATTTCTCTCGATTTTTTTAAAACAGAATAATTTTATTTAATTTTCTTCAATAGACCGATTTTGGTTAATTGTTTGGACAAAAATAATTTGAGGTGCACATTTCCATCAAAACGATTTCGATCGATTCTTCCCAGTAGAACTACTTTGGTCAACTCTTCTTCGCTGAACGACTTCGTTTGATTCAATCCAGTGGAATAATTCGGTCAATTTTTCCTTTCGAACAGAAAGATTTAGTGTGACTTCCGATTCTTCCTGACAGAACGACTATATCGAAAGGTGCAATTTTATAAATTCTACAGAGAGTTTTCTGTGAATTCTTCCACACAGAAGTGCTTTGTGCGGTGTTTCGCAAAAGTACGATATCGAATCAAATATTTCTTCCGTCCTTTCTTCCCGAGGGAAAGAATTAGGCTGATTCTTCTCAAGAGTACGATTTGGTTATATTCTTACAGAAAAGATCGATTTAGTTTGATTCTTCTTTGCAGAACAAATCAGATCGATTCTATTTATTAAAACAACGATTCTCGGGCTTTTCTTGCAAGCAATAGGATTTCGATCAATTCTTTCCAATGTAATGAATTCGATAAATTCTTTTTAACGGTTTCTGTTGGTTTTCTCCAATATTCCCTTCCCTGTTCCTTTTTCTCTTTCCGACATGATGTCAATGTCAATTGATCCTTTCTAAAGAATTCACTTCATTTTAGATTTCTCAAAAATAATTTAATTTAATTGTTAAATTTTAAATTAAATTATTACATTATATCATTAAGTTAAATTTATATCGTGTTTTATATACAAATCTTGAATTAATATCTCGAAGCTTTATTTTTCAAATTTCGAGAATTAAATCATTATACATAAACAATTTCATATAAAGAAGTTACGCTTCGCCTATGATATCGATTACAGATGACTATTTCTTTCCGATTGCCTTTACATTTGTATTTCAGTGCAATATATCCTATTAAAATTACCTGTCATTGTCCTTCGAAACAAAATGACTGAACAGAATTCGACAAAGATCCGATTCGTAGTTCGCAGGAACAATCTATTACTTTGGCATTAGATGGAACGTATAACTTACACTGTCAGCATATGGCAATAGCAAAGCCATCATTATAAACATCAGCAGTGCCGCTATGTAAGGACGACAACTAATGTTCCTAGTGATGTCTTAGGGCACATATCCTTGTGCGTCTCACATCTTCTTTTTGTTGGCTGGCAGCGAAAAAACACATTATAAAGAGGCATTATTTCTCCGAATAAACATTAGTTTTATGCGAATATTTCTCTTCTCTCACGCTGCCTCGTCCTTTGTCGTTCTTGTCGTATATCCTTTTGCGCCTTAAATTGCATTTGTGAGCTGTCGTTAAAGTAATTTGTATCGGGGTATACATTTGGAGGAATATATAAGTACGTATGAGTTTTGTTCTCGAAATGGCATCTGCAAATGCAACTTAAGTAGAGATGAAGCCATGAGATGGAAGAGCGAGAATTGTAAGCAATATTTGTGTTTGAATAAGAAATTTTCAATTTTGGTTCATTTCACTGCTTTGTTCTTTAAGCGGGCAGGGACGTACGGAAAGCGATTATTTTCAGGAAACCTATTAAAACATTGAATACTCTTTTCAGTTCAGAGACTTAAAGCCCAATTTACTGAATTTTTCAACAATTTACTTCCCCCATTTAATTTATTTTCAACAATTCCTACTTTTCTCCGCCTTTGTCTTTTCCCTTCTGACTGCGTACATCTAGCTTTTAAATAAGATATATGATCTCTGTCGTTGCTCGTGTATGTCCATGACATATTTGGATTCTTCCCTTCCCTACGTAGCCATCTGTACTCCATAGAACGCCAATGAATTCACCATTGGGACACTCGTGACTGTTTGCTGTGAAAGCTTAACGTACGACGCACATGCCGGCAGGGATCTAAAATGACTTTGGCAAACATATGTAACTGCGTTTGGTGAAAGGCAATTCATAAGGGGACACCTGTGCATCTCTTGCAGTAATAGGGTATCCTTCAGATTCTCATGAGCCACAATTCCTTTCTTTGCACCAGGATTTATTAGCCTTACTCTATCTTGCGCACTTAAATACAATTTGAATTTCATAACATGTTTTTTCTTTCTCTTTAGCCTTCTGCATCCTTTCTCTTTATTGCATCAACAATTGTTATACTGGCTGCGTTTATCGTTGATGGTGCGATGGCTGATGGTGTTGCATGTCGTCTTTTTCCTATTGTTGGTCGTAAAATAATCATTATGTTTAGTCGGTCTGTAGATATTTTTTTTCTTGCCTTAACTGAACTGTCACCAAGTGGCATCTGTTTATTTGTATTGCAATCGGTATGGATAAGGTCTTTGATCCTGAGAAGCTCCGGATTTTTAAAGAAAAACCGCATGAAATGGGGAGAGTGGATAAGAGGGAAGAGTAGTAAAACCAAGTGTTTGTTGTAGTTCTTCCCAACTAAATTTAAAGGCTTTATGAGGCTTTAGTCTTTGAGAATCTAACCTTACTTAAAGTGAGTCTTCGGTCCAACCAAACATTTGAGTCTCAGTAAAGTTGGGGCTACAGGCTTTGATGAGACTTTAGTCTTTGAGAATCTAACCTTACTTAAAGTGAGTCCGGTCTCACCAAACATTCGATTCTCATTAAAGTTGGGACTACAGCTTTACTAAAATAGAGTCCATATCGTCGGTAAAACCGACATATTTTTCCAACTAAAGCTAAGGTAATCCCACTGAAGTTGAGACTCTCGTCAAAGTTGAGACCCTAGTACCGCTAAAGCTAAGACTCTAAACCCATTGAAGCTTAGGACATAGTCTTACTAAGGCTGTGAGTTAGTGTCACTAAAATCAAGACTTTAGTTTCACTAATGCTGAAACTCAAGCTTCGTTAAAGTTAGGACTCTAATATTATTACAGCTCACTCCATAATCTTACCAAAGATGAGATTAACATCCATTACATGCAAAACTCAATTGAGGCTGACTAAGGTTCAGAACAGCTGAGACAGTTGAGCCTTTAGTCTTACTGAAGCTGAAATTCTGGGCTCTCTAACGCAGAGATTCCAGTCTCACTGAGGTAGAGATTATCGTCTCACTGAAGCAGAGACTCTAGTGTCATTACAGCTAATTCTACTAATGTTGAGATTTAAGTCTTACTAAAACTGAGGCTTCAGTCTCGTTGAATATGAGATTCTAATCATACTAAAGCTGGTGTAACCAAAACTCACATCTCACTACAGCATAGCTGAAACTATAGTCTAAGCATAGCTGAGACTACAGTCTTAGTATTGCTGAGCTGAGACTACAGTTTTAGTATTGCTGAGCTGGGACTACATTCTTAGCATTGCTGAGCTGAGACTTCAGTCTCGCTAAAGATGAGATTCTAATCATACTAAAGCTGGTGTAACCAAAACTGACATATCAGTATAGCATAGCTGAAACTATAGTCTAAGTATAGCTGAGACTACAATCTCAGTATTGTTGAGCTGAGATTACAGTCTCATTACTGCTGAGCTGAGACTACAATCTTAGTATTGCTGAGCTGAGACTACAATCTCGCTAAAGATAGGATTATAATCATACTAAAGCTGCTCTAATCAAAGCTGACATTTCAGCACAGCATAGCTGAAACTATAGTCTAAGTATAGCTGATACTACGGTCTCAGTATTGCTGAACTGAAACTACAGTCTCATTACTGCCGAGCTGAGACTACAGTCTTGCTAAAGATGAGATTATAATGATACTAAAGCTGGGCTAACCAAACTGACATCTCAGTACAGCATAGCTGAAACCATAGTCTAAGTATAGCTGAGCTTAGACTACAGTCCCAGTATCACTGAGTTGAAACTACAGTCCCAGTATCGCTGAGCTGAAACTACAGTCTCAGTATTACACAGCTGAGAAACTGCTGTCTCAATATTGCTAAGCTGAGACTACAGTCTACAGTACAGCTTAGCTGAGACTATAGTCTACAGTACAGCTGAGACAACAGTCTATAGTATAGCTGAGAATTGTTAAGGGCATATGGGTAGGGAAAGCTAATGTTGGACCTTGACTTTCTCAACTTTCCTCCAGCTGTGTGTTTTGGTCCAAAACTCTTTCACAATATATTGATTCTCACATATTTTCTCCTATTAAGCTGTATTGTGAGTGATATGAGTATATGTTTTTCCAATCAATGGAATTTTCCTTTTCTTTAAATATTCATTGTACTGCCCCGACATTTCAAATATTTAAAAATACTCTCACCATGTCTTGGTCCTTTTCATCTATCTCCTTCAAACGTTTAACATGCGATGAACATATGTTGGCAATATGTGTGAGTTTTTTTTTCGCCATGAAAAAGCGCCAGTTCCTTTTGTATATAAATGGTATCCTTAAGGCCTAAGAAAGGAACAGAAAATTCTTTGTGTTATTTTGTATTTGTGTTTGAGTGTGGAGAACATCATTTATATATTTTTTTCGACATTTTATCATACGTGATTTGAACTTTTCGCAAGTGAACAGTGATCTGGACTGAAAACTTCCAACCCCCCCGCTGCCAATGCCATCGTCAATCGTTGTGGCATTTGACTCTGTCTTAGCATCTCGAATTTCTTTGGATTTGTTTTGGCCTTCGCATCAAGTGTACGATATTTCTACGACGCTTGCCGTTGGTGTTTACCGGAAGGTTTGACAATTTCTATTACAATTGTCTTTTCGTCTCACAAGGCCTTGGATGACAAGGGGCTAGGCTAGGACATGTTTGTGTTTGTGAATCCCACAATTTTCTGCATTTTTCGTTCATGTTCCGTTTTATGTGCCTGAGTGAGTGAGTGGGTGAGTGTAAGTCTCTGGTTGTGTGTTAAAAGGCATTTTTCATTTGTAGAAGGACGACTCAACATTTCTTAAACATCTTTTTTATTTTGATCTGCTAGGAGAAGGACTCCTTCTAATGTTGGATTGGGTGTCAAATGCCAAAAGTTCTATTTTTCTTCATCTGTGTGTTAAGTTCTTAGCATGGTAATTGTATTGCCGCCTGTTCTTTTTTTTGTCTTTGTTTGGGATATTGTTTGTGAGACCAGCGAACGAATGGAGTTGGTTTTAATATACGAGAATAAATAAATTTATGTCTGCATATTTTTACCTCGTTGGCTGTTTCATTCGATAACATTTTTGTGAGATTTTGTTGAAAGATCGATAATTATTTCTATAATAGTTCAATTAATAAGTAATAGATGGCGCTAGAATAGATAACATCTACGAATTGTCTGGAGGCTGATAACGAACGATAAAATAATATGAATTTTAAGCTACTACATCATCCAATACCAATCAGGAGGGAATATGTCATAATCTATGATCACATAAGTGGATTTGTACAAAGTGCTGATAGATGTCATTATGTTTAGGGCTAGTTACTGCCAACAACTGTGGGTTAGTCAGTTGTTATACAGGCTATTATGCTGGAAATCCATTATTATATGTTAACAAGCATTTAAATGGCAAAGTTCTAAATTAATCTAGTTGATATGGCTGTACAAAATGCTTAATTCAACCAACTATTTAACATAATCAATTATTGAAGGAAATGTTGGCAGAAATGGTAGTTAAAAAATGCTGTGTTGTATAATACTAATCTAAAAAGTGGACAGGCGTATAATTTAATAGATGTCTAAAGCGTGGCCGGATCAAATCTTATATAACTTCCATTATAAACTGTAGTCTACAGTATCAAGAATGACGTATAGGCTTATCGTAAGCCAATTCATCGTGGTTAAAATGGCTCATTCACTTAGATAATATATTCTCTTATCTCATATCTATTGAAATTTATTTTGGAAAATTTCAGAAGAGCCTCATTTTTGCAGGGGCAGATTTTGACCTTGTATCGTATTGTATTTTTCAAACTAAAATAATTTCGGTCACTTATAACACCACCGGTCCATCGCCGAATAAGTGGTAGGGTTACCAATACCTGCATCTCGTATACTCGTATAATACAAATACAATACAACTTGGTTTTCCAGTAAAGTCACATTTTTTTTTTAAATTTCTTCGTAGCTACGCCGACAATTTGGGTGGTTCCTTAAAAAAGTATATTAGTTGGCATGGCCCTTTCTTGCGACCATCAACTTTTAAAATATGGAGCTTTAACCGATAAATGGTAACATCCTTGAAAAAATTTGTAAACATTGTGTTGGCAAATTTGTGATACGAAAAGGATAATACTGACCTACACAAAGTCTTCATTAAAGGAAGGTGAAAATTGAAGTGAGTCATCTTCAAACAGAGTTTTAGCGACGACATATCCAACGACATCTTCTACATCAGATTTGAGCCAAACACGTTCATATTAGGGACCCAGTGAATGAATTCGAGTTGAATTTTTTTTAGTTGCCCATCCATAAACATTTCGAATGTAATCGGCATTTCGAAACACAACATGAGTTTGCAAATGGGTGGATTAAAGGCACTAGTTCAGAAGCTATAAAAATTCTATACACGGTTTTAGCAACGATTATGAGGAAACCTTCAGCACACGACAGACACAGTCTTCAATTTTTGTTGGTGCAGACATCAATGGTCGAAAATTATTGTTACTGCGGTCTCTTAAATGCTTGAAAATTACTTCTCGAGTATTGAGGAGGAGACGCCAAAAGTGTGATGGCCTACCGGTTTGAGGCGTTGCGAGAACTTTATCAACTACAACTTTGAAGTGATGGATGATTTCAACCACATCGGCTCCAACGTCACTTAGGCTGGTGACATTTGATTGGAAATTAAGCGAAGAGTATTGCTTGCAAACAGTTGATATTATGGGCTTAGCAAAGGATTTAGCGGTAAAGTTTAACTGTACCAGACAGTAGTCTTAGCCGTCTAGTTGCTATAAGAAGGAAAAATGCTCTGAAAAATATATAAGAACATCATTGTTAACAGGGAGTATTGGCATAGTATAAATCATGAGCTATACATTGATATCAAACAATTCAAAATATTTCCAGCAGATGTCACTGTAAGTTAACAAATAAGTGGTGAAATACTTGAATGATTGGTGTAGAATGGTCATGTTTGTAAAAATGTGTCAGCTCTTGTATGTATAAGTTGTTTTTTGTACTGAAATAGTCGTCTCCACTTTTGACACCTGTAGTGAATAGTATTACCTACTATGCAGCAAACAAGTGGTTGCATCAAAAAAAGTTTACTTTTCATTCATAACATATCGACTTAGCGAGTTTTTCGTAAAATTCGTAATTTTCATAAGCGTTTTTCAATAAGTATGCCCATATTTAGGGTGAACACTTAAAAAAATACATCAGACGGAGTAGTTCTCTTTCATATCTATCATTTACTACTGTATACTGATTTCGATTAACTGCTTCCAGCATTAACTAATTCTAGGGATCGATTCAGTCCTCCTACACGTAAGTTCTTCATACTTGACCGAGTTTGCCCAGTTTTAAACTTAACCTATCAATGACTATAAAACAAGGTGGCGCACGAATCGTGCTACAAACACGAAATGGGGACCGTTATTTAAAAATGTTAAAGAAGTTTTTTTTTTACCCAAAACTGCGTCGAAGATATATTCATTTTAACAGCATTTGGTTCCAGCAAACACAAAATGAGGCCCGTTATTTAAAAAATGTTAAAGAAGTTTTTTTTTATTCATTTCAACAGTATTTGGTTCCAGCAAACACAAAATGTGGACCGTTAATAAAAAAAGTTAAAGAAGTTTGTTTTACCCAGAACTGCGTCAAAGACGTATTCATTTTAATAGCTTTTGGTTCCAGCTATAACGAAAATTCCCGAACAAATTGATATCCAGAAACTCCATTGTTTACTGGCCCCTACAGACAATTGAGCTGACTGCACTAGACTTTTTTAATGCTTGATGTCAAGCAAGAAATTTACAAAACGAAACCAGGGAATTTGCTAGAAATGAAGCAGCCCATTAAAGCAATAATTGAGGCGATCCCGAGTTCAACCCTTCAGGTACCAATGAGTGATTTTTCGATCAGGATCAGGATCTCCTATGTGTGAATTAGCATTGAAGTCATTTACGGTTTGTCATCTTCAAGGCCAAATAGTTATATAAAATAAAATTATAATTTCTATATAAAAAAAAAAAAATGAAATACATTGATGAAAAGAAAAGTTATTTGAATTTCTTATTGTGGCGCAGTTGGTGCGCCACCCTGTCTATATTTGTGCTAGACTTTATCCTCTTACATCAAGAAGTTCATCTTTTACCGTGCTGTAAATGAACACCAGAGTAAACATATGGCTGTACAACAAGTAGGCAAAAACTTCTGAATTCTCTCGGACGTGCGATTCAGAATTCGTACCAACCCTCCCATATATTTGGCGTTATTTTATTGGTCTAAAATCAGATTGGATATTAAAAGGTTATGCGAACATTCAAATTGTTTTCGGATCGAATTCTTTGCACTTGTTGTGCTGAGTTCTTATAAAACTCGGCGAAAAGTAATCAACACACAAATGTGGGGGCGACTGAATCCTCCATTGCGATGACCAGATCATTTAACTTCTATCAAATTTTCTTGTTTCTAAACAAAGATGTTTAAAGCTCTTAGAATTCTTGACCACTAATCTATCAAGCACATACAACATTTTATTCTAAGATCCTTTTCCTTAATTTCTAGATCACCAAACATTTTGCTGGGTTATTCTAATGGTTGTGTGTGGTTCATACGTTCTTTCGCTCGTTTTTTTTCGCATTTTCGCCTTCCTTTCCTGCCACTACCACTCAACACCATTTCGATTTTGTTATCTCCTTGAGAGCGGGGGGAGAATAAATGAGTTTGTGTTAGTATGGAATGTTCCTTTAGCTATTTGTGAAAACATGTTTTCCTTCAAATAATTCGATCCATTATCAGTTGTCATCGGAGATATTCTCACATACTCATGCATTTCGGTCTGGGCAGAGTTGTATTTGCGTGAGAGTATATGTATGAGTAGTTGTGTGAGTGCACGTCTGAATAGTGAGAGGGAGCGAGTATTCTTTCTAGTGTCAAACGAAATGAATTGACAGTGTTTTACAAATGTTTTCTTGACACTGCCAATGATTAACTTAAACAAATAGTTGGGAAGAAGACGCCACTAGAAGGAGAAGGGAAAGTGAGGTTTAATCGTTTTCAATTGTAAATGGTATGAAGGAAGGCTTAGGAGTGCTGTGGGATGCGTATGCTACCAGCTACTGGCAATTGCAGATAAAAGCGCACATAATGGCGAATTCAAAATTCAGTACAATCATACAGGCCTTCTGTGAGCGGAGATGGAACTGGAAACAGTACGATTATGATCAAGTTGCAAAAGTTTTACAAAATTGGCTTTCGAATAGAAATGTGGACAAGCCGACTGAATGGTGTAGCTTCTCCTCTGTCACATGTAGAATTGTTTGAGCTCTGATTGAGCACTCTTTTCAGTCAATTTGATAGGTCTGTGCAAGGAAACAAACCATGTGGTGGTTTTGATGTACATGCTTGTCTAAAAAACTTGCAAATTTTGCTTAGTTGTTTGCATTTGAAACTGATAATAAATGTAGACGCTTCATAACCTATCCAAACCTGTGTCATAAAGATGATAACAGTCAGTCTAATATTTGTGAACAAAGTGCTATCTTTCACATGGTATGAAAAAAGATTTTAAAATATGCCAAGACAAAAAAAAAAAAAAAAACAAGAAACGCTAAAACGCAAATGGGTTACGTAGAAAGATAAAGCTAAAATTGGAAAGATATTAATGAAGGCTTACGCCAAGTGAGAAAGTCCCTCTGGTCTAAACAAATTGTTAAAAATTTTAAAATAAAAACCGGCAAAATCAAAACGTGCTCACATCAAAGAAAAGAAGTGTGAACTCGCGATAATTTTGCAGTTCAAGTCATATTTCATGCTAAGCGGTTTTTTGTTTTAGCAATTTTATGGATATTTTTTTTTTTTTTTTTTTGAAGCATTGAAGCTATATCTCACTATAAGCCTCCATAAGATGTACAGACCTTCATTGTTTTCGTAATTGGATACGTTTGACACATTTTTGGAATTGGAATTGGAATGGAATTGGACACATTTGTATAGGGTGGCATACAAGTAACGTTAACGGCGACAATTCCATCTTATATGGGAAAAGATGTAACATATGTGAAATTCCTTGCAAATACCGCCTAGGCATCTCTAACTGCTGAGAACGTCTCCTGATGGAAGTTTCGGGATTTTCCTCAATACTTGCTTGCACTCGAGCAATGGTTACTTCATTTCAAACTACACGAGGTCTTCCAGCACGCGGAAGATCCCCTGGCTGCCCAAAACGCTGAATCAATCCGTAAATTATTGGAGCACTAGAAGCATTTCGAACATGAAAGAAATTTCGATATGATCTGAATAATTAAATACTGACTTTCAAAGTAAAATTGAACAAATTTGGTTCTTTGTTCTGTGCTAAGCCTTTCCATCATAAATTTTCCAAGTACTATTTAGTTAATTCTGTAAAGAGACGAAATAATGACTTAAACAAAAAATGTATTCACTGATCAAATCTTAACGTTACTTATGCGCCACCCTATATAAGACTTCGAGGTGCACAATATGCTGACAAATTGTAAAACTGTTCTAGAGAACTTTAGATCGATAAATTTTCCCAGTACGTCAAAATAAAGCAAATCGCTAAATGTAACGAAAACATGCCATGTAACTTCAAAGTAGAGCTTCCAATAACCAAAATATTATAATGTCAAATTGCTGAGAAATCACTGAAATAAAAAAGCGCTAAAATCAAGGTATGTTAAATTACGGAAATTAATTATAATTCTAGTTTTGTAGATGTACCTGATTATTTAGGAAATGGTGGATGAAGGTACGAAAGCTTCTAAAGTTAGCAAAATAGCAAGCGAACATACTGTTCTCTAAACTACCGAATCAATAAAATCCGACTTTTTATTTGACATGGTTTTAAAACGAATGCATCTTCAACTGCCAAGACGTTGGAAAAGCTGGGGCTGATACATATAGAAACAGTATTCGCTCTCCTACAGCAGGAGGACTTCTATCAGCTGACCTAAATTGAGATCGATCTCATGCATTAAGACACCTTCTACACTGTCTTCGACTAGAAAGTCTTTTACAAGCTGTTTTGAATGAGTTTAGAAGAAATTTTTACTGGATAAAAGAGTAAAGTTGTTGCATGGTTTGTCAGATTTATTAGAAAGCCTTGCAGAATGCTTTCTTTGATATAAGTCTAATCGATAATGTTCATTCTTGCTATACATGGGTATGTTAAACCAACGAGTTCCAAAGCTATTGTACAAGTTTTCGGTCATGAACGATTTCGATTTAAATGTATGCAAAAGGGACTCTTCCTAAATAAACAATTTGGCTCCAAATCATTCAAAATTTTACTTTCGCTTTGCAATAACTCCATTAGGAAAAATCCGATGCATTGAAATCATGAAACCTTGGCGGCCAACGGAATGTGGAGTTTCTTAAAATCAACTTATTTTTGAATCTGCAATTCTGCTATAACACGAATTCTCTTTCGTTATATGGTTCAACAGCTTTAAGTCACATCTTGCTAGCAATATTCGTCAGCCAACCTGTCTTAGTAGATGACGTAGTTTGACAGATTTGGTAGGACCTGTATGGAACTGACCCTCAGAAAAACAATGTGAAGCGAAGAAATCCTGTAATTATTGCTGGTGACAGTGCCAGATTAACATAGACACCGTTTTCGCTGGCTTCTATCATAAGGCTTTCTATCAAGCATTCGAAATGCTGATAGAGGGATACTTTAGTGGAACGAAGGGGCAAGCCTTTCAAGAAGGCTTCCATATATTCACAGAAAGAAACGAAGAACAGAGCAAAAGAATGAGTTGCGGTTGCTAAACACAAACATTCAAACTTACTTCGCTTTAACCTACTGTAACAGCTGACAATATCAAAGCTTACATTGAAAAGGATATGAATCTTAGTAAGTAATATATTAAAACTCATTGGAGACAAAAGACTGTGATCAGTGCTTCAAAAATTTGGTTAAGACTTGTTTTTGTTTTGTTTTGGAATTATTTTTATACTTTAGGTGTTAATAAAAATTTTGTAATTTCTTATATGAAAGAAATATCAGAAGAATTGAAGCCATCATTTACAATCCGATTTTTGATCATGTGACGAATCACTGTGCTCTGGTTGTTTTAGATTAGGTTAAGTCAGCGTGGCAGTCTAAATAGACAGACTTACTTGGACTGTATAGTCCATTGTGATACCATGGAAACTAGAGATATGGATGCCCCAAGTTTCCTCCGTTGAACCATTCTGAGCGCGTCAAGAAGCTCTTAAGTCGGACAAAATGTATATCGTCCACATCTCCTAGGTACCTAAAGAAATAAGAGCCCAGTGATGATCCTCGCTTGTTCGCCAGGGCGGGGCAATTGCAGAGAATGTGTTCTATAGACTCCTACTCCTCTTCATCCCTAGAACTCCTGCGAAAGTCACTAGCTGCAACGTTCAGTCTCATTGCATGTCTTCCAATCAGACAGTGTCCCCTCATGATAGCAGTTTGTGTGAACGCTTCAGACCTAGGCGAGTCAAGTCTGTCTGTCAGCCTCGGACAAACGCCCACCTACCATTTACTGCTAAGTATACTCCATGTCGCAGTAGGAGCTTGCAAGTGGCTAGATGCATGCCCACGGATTCTGGCAGCCACATAAGGAGAATGTTGAAACGCTGATCCATCTCGTTAAGAGATCTGCGGCATTTCAGGGCTGATGTTGAGTTCAGGAAGACAGAATCCAGGGATTTAATGGCAGTTTGATTGTCAGAGAATATGTTAATCCCCACCGTGGTGAGGACGATATACCTCATCCATTCTACCACTTAAATAATGGCGAAAATTTCGGCCTGATAAACACTACAGTGATCACGTAGTTTTCCTGCTATACTTAAGCCTAGGTCTTTGGAGTAGACCCCGAAACTTGTCTGATCATTTAGAAGTCAACATACAGTCTTGCACCAGGAGTTCTACTCTTCCACGTGTCTCTATCTGGTATGAGTATATGACTCTTTTTGTCAAACAGTGGTTTAGCCAGAGTGTAGTCAATGGCGGCTGTTATGTCAGGCACCATGTTATGGATCATACTGTGACCATAACCACTGTTTGACCACTGCGACATCTCTCTTAGTCTTACCGCCGTAGCTGCGGAAGTCTGCATGCTAATTATATCCAGGGGTAGTAGATGCATAATTACATTTAGTGCATCAGATGGGGTGGTGCGGAGGGCACTAATGATGCACAGACTAGCCATCCTTTGGACCTTGTCCAGTATCCCACAGTATGTGGACTTCTCAAGAGCGTTCCACCAGATTATAACTCCATACAACATTATCGGTCTTACTACTACACTATACAACCAGTGAACAATGCAAGGCCTTAATCCCTAATATTCAGTTTGAAATTCAGGTTCTTGTTTAATAATACCCCAAGGTATTTTGCACAGACCGCGAAAAGAATTTCAGCACCTCCAGAAGAGTTAGGATCCACAGGTGGAATCTTGTACCTCCTGATGAACAGAACCACTTCGGACTTGTTTGGATTTACTGCGAGACCATTTCCCACCGCCCACTACGTCACAGTGAGAAGGGTACAATCAATCAATTGCGGTTATTTACATGAGTCTCGCCGTAAGGCCTTACTAATGAGGTGCCATCATACATGGGACTGTTTTCTCTTTTCCTTCATCTTTGTATATTTCTTTTCTTTTTTGCGGCAGCCGGCGCACCTTAGGGGTACTCAAACTAATCCCGAAAGGACTAGTCGAAGTACATTTGAAATAAGAAGCAAGTCTCCTTTGAAAACTTCCTCAGGGCTTGCTTCCTCTCTCAGCCAAAGTACCTTTGAAGTCACTGGTATGAAGTGAGCTTCATCCTGGTTAGGAGTGAGGCCTACCTAGAACACCTCAGATAGACAAAAAACAGTGTTTTCCAAGTTCCCACATTACCTTCGGGAGACCCTGAAGCAACGCAAAAACACTGAAAACACATGTTCGAGCAACCACAGCCAGCACGATGCTCCCACAAGGGGTCCAACGCCACGACCAGGCAAGAACAAAATGTTCCTGGGGTCTCCCTGTCTCCCTTGCTACCAGAAGAGAAGAACCCTCTAGTCTGGGTTTCGCAGACAACAGCTGCTACAGTTTTGCTATATCATACCTCGCATGGAACTGGTCGTCCATCATATACATACACCATAAATTTTCAACGTCCGACGAGAAATATCGACACAACAATAAATGTCATGCTCTTCTCGTCTATTTACTATATCTCTCTCCAAAAGACCTCCATGGTAGTACGACTATATAACAGAAAGAAAAATCTTCCGATATCTCTCAACGGCTTCTTTATGGTCGTTCCTGTTGTCAGGGAAGTGAGAAGGGTACAGGGAAGGATGTCTCTGATGTTCCCAAAAACTTCCCTCTAACTTCTATTGTCACATCATCTGCCGATGCGACAACCTTGACACCAGCCTCTTCTAAAGAGAACAGAATACAGTTCAGAGCGAGGTTCCATAGTAGGACGCATCGAACACCACCTTGGGGTATTCCCCTACTGACAAATCTGTTTAGGTTGTGTGGGTGTATTATTATGGTACAATTCCTCAAGTTATGCAACGACATTATAATATAATTCCGTACATGGTGCTTGCAACTAGGCTGCTTATCTAAATATTTAGTTTTTGGAAAGTTTGTGGGCTTAAAACTGTTAATCACCAAAGATTTCGCTTCATATCCAATGATTTAGCATCTTTAAGCATAATCGTTTACTTTTGTTAAAATAGTTTGGCAGACAAGGTCCTAAATGGATGCTGTGAGACTATAACGATATTAGATACTAAAAGTATGCAATAAATGTGCAAAGTTTGGTTGCTGCAATGCGTGCAATTAGGTTGCAAATTAGATATTGGAAGATACTTTGTGTTTCACGCTTAGAAATAAATCCCTTAACCACATTTACTTAAGATGTATCTTAAGATCTGATAGTTTTGTATTCTCTTTCTCTTTGTTTTCCACTTTTATTGCAACAATTTCAAAAAGTACTTTAAGACACTGTTTCTTTCTGTCTGTCAGAATATTCGTCAAACCTAAACACAAATGTAAAAGGAGCATTTACATACATTTTGGCACGCACGTACACATACGGCCATGAGGTTGACGGGCGGAGGAGGCAGTCACTCACGCACTAATAAAATAATCAGATTTTTTCTGAACATGTAATTTCCACCTCTCACCCCGGCTGATGATGCTTACTCTAATGGAGATGACTGGTAAGACGCAAAAAAGTGCTCAGGCCTAAGGTTAAAATGGTTCAGCGCATAGAAAGACGACCATAAAAAAACTGGGAGACGCAAAAAATCATATAAACAGCTAAGAGGACGTACAACAGGCAACAGAGAAGTAAGGATACAGAACGCTTAGACACAAATGTTATCAGATAAGTGGTATTTCACATCAAAACAAAAAAAAAAAGAAATTGTTCCTTAACACAAAACAAAAAAAAAGTTACGCATATCTTCCCACCCCTCTAAGAAAATCTTTCCTTGCTTCCCCTACATGCGTACACATAAACACTTTGTTATCCTGTTAAAGGACTAAAACATATGCAATATGTGGGTTCTCTATCCGTATATGTATGTGTACACATGTGAATAAGTGTAATGTATAGTAAATTTGATAATTTATACCATGTTGATGTGTAAGTAATTTAAAGAAACGTGCGTAAAAATGTTCAAGCCTAAAAGCCTACAGAAATAGACAGATTAAGGCTGTAGTATAGGAGGGGGAAGTTGGAATTCTACAACATGTTGACACGTTCCACATAAGCCAGCGAAGCTGTCTAAGGAGAATATTGAATTGCCTATCTAAGGCGGGAATTGGTTGGCAGTCGTCAGGTTTAAGGTTAGAAACCTATGTAGGCATTATGGTAATGAACTAGAAAAGAAGTAAAACAAATAGATATTTGTGTGGGTGTTTTTATTCTGTTCTGAAAATTGCTCAGTTAAATGTGATGTCCTTTCCTATAGGCTAACAAAATGTTTAACAAATTTTCGTAAAACAAAAAAACTGTTGCTTTTGCTTTGTTTCTTGATTCTTACTCGTAATAGACGTGTTTAAAATATGAAATTCATGTAGCTGTAGTCCATTGCGATGTGCACGTTTCACATTATGTGTTGAGAAATTTGAAATTATGGTTTTTTAATAGTAGGCTAGAGATAGAATTCTTAATGCGACTCCTACAAGTTTGTCACGAAAAGCAGTGCATTATTGGAAATAATGGGGAATTTAAATCTAATTTTTGTTTATATAGCCTATACTATTGTTTGTGTTTCAAACATGAGTAAGCCTAAATATATGCCATAAAACTTGTTCAAATATTATGGCTAAAAAGTAGGTTATGACAAACAGGAATATTTAAAAGATACACAACAATAATGAACTAGGGGATGCGTAAAGTTTGGTACAGAGGAAAATTGGAGGCTACAAAAATCATAGGAATATAGATCTGTACGAAACATCAGACTTAACACCAATAACTGAATTGAAGGTAAAAAAAGTTCAGTAAAACAATTTATCTTCCATGCCGGCCTTTTAAACAGACAGCTTACGCTCCCCGGAGACTCAATGAACGCTATGTGGTGCTTGCACTCCAAATCTACATGCAGATCTTCGAAATTATGAACATTTCTTTTCAAAGATATAGAATATGCGTGAAGTGTTAAAGAAAATCAAAACATAAGCTTTATCCTGATACGCTTAATATCCGAAATAGTTAAAATATTCGAAGTAAATGATATTTTTAAAATTACGGAAATGCTTGAATATTCAAAATATCTCAAGCCTTCAAAGTCTAAAAATAGAATGCTTGTAAGCTCATTGAATGTGATAAACGCTCCCATATCTTATACGTGGGATGCGAGGGAATTTGTTTTCGAAGTAATTAAAATGTTCAAATATTTGAAATATTCAAAATATTCTACACAACTCAAGTATTCTACGGCTTGCAGCGATTAGAACTAGAGACATTTAAAATTATGCTACTTTTAAAGGCAACTTTTTATGCAACTATTTAAAATTATGCCCGATCGCATAAAATATAGACAAAAAGAAAAGAGCAACTGTAATTTATTTCAATTTATTTAAAATGCGCTAAAAATTAAAAAAAAAATGCAAAATATACGATAATATTTCCAAATATTCGAAATTTTTTAAGTATTTATTATGCAGATATTTCAACGTATTGACTGGCGCCGATCCTATCATCATCTTGTTGTACTGCAAAGTTGGCAGGTCGTTCCGTAGGTATGTAGAATGGTTTCTAGTACAATAAGTATTACGATGAAATTAGAGAGTAGAGAAATAGTTTTCGAAATTGTCCCTGACATCTAATGAATAACTTGTTAAATTTTCACTACAATCGGGTGGACGATGTAGAAGCATATACATAATACACAGACAAAATGTGAGCGTATGCCTGTGTGTCGATCCATCCAATTGTGGTGCAGCTTTGGCCCGATATAGATAAGATATTTGGAATGTTTTATAAAGTTTTGTAGTTGCTGTGTAAAAGTGAAAAATTGAATTTTTTTTAATTGACTTGCGCTTCACTCTTTGTAGAGTATTCCATAACTTACATGGTTGTGAAGAGACTGTATTGTATAGTTTTCTATGTGCCAGAGGAAGAACAGGGGCGTATTAAAATATTGTAACTATTATGTAACTAATATTGCAATAATAAGAAATATTTGGGGCGATTGGAATATTAAGATGAGCATTCAATACAAATTAATAAATTTTTTGATATATGTGAAAATAATTGAAATATTTGAAATATAATATTTTTATTAAAATATTTAATCTACACATTTTTAAGAAATTTTTGCAGTTTTCAATAAAATACAATGTGGTGCTTCAATACTACTGTCATTAGTTAAATTAGTATCAGGAATGCCATTTTATGTGCCAATGTAACAGAAATGCATTCATTTAAGTCCACTAAATTCAGTCCTTCAAGCTGGCTTCTCAAAATTGCATTTTCTTACTTCAATGTGATGCCCAGGACGATGGCACGCACCTTTTTTGGCACAGTTTTTTCCATTTGATACTCACTCCGTGACCGACCGTGGAGTGATGTTTAGTACACACGACTATCATTTGCAGTATCGCTGGTTCAACACCGCATACGGCCAACTATTATTATTTGAGCAGCGATGTGTGCAACGAACACTTCGAGTAGTTGAGTAATCGATAAGTCTTCTCAAACAATGCTTCTCAACTGTATTGTTCGGAATCGTCGTTAAACTTTATATCCCGTGGATCGAGTCTAAAAATAGAATGCGTGTAAACCTATTGAATGTGAGAAACCCAACCATATTTCATAAACGGCATGAAAGGGGATTTTGTTTTGTTTTGATTAATTCCAATCACCAGCAAACTGCGTTTTATTTCAAATAAATTAATTTCGATGCTGATCTTGCTGCTGGCATCATTTTAGTACCCTTTTCCTTTCTAATCAAATAGCCCTTTACGTCGAAACAGATTAAAATTGTAAATATCATGCTTTTAATTTCATCCATTTGCTCAGAACGGTGGTCTACGCCCATTTTATTCGCTCGAACGACCAATAATTTAAAATTGATTCTATCTTGTGTTAAAAGTATTTGCATAATTTCATGACTGAAACTTCAACCGTTTGAACTTGGTTGCGGTTTCAAGCAAAACGTACTCCATTTGCCGGCTACATTAGCAGGAGTTACATTTCTTGATGACCTAACCAATTGACTGGAAAGGTACTACCGTTTCTTGGTGTCCCTTTGGTAGTTTGTTTTCCTTCTAACTATAATTTGCCTTAACTTAACTTAACTATTTGCATTCGGCCTTTGACGTCACTCTTTTGAATTTTTCGTTTCTATCACAGTAATGACTTCGTTCGTTTTGAGCTCAACAATTTGATCCCACCAAATACACAACATTAGTTTTTCCATGATTATTCCGCGTGACTGTTGACGTTAATACATCGACATGTTGGTCCCATGACATTCTCTCTTTGAGTTATCGAAGTGTAGTTTTCTACTGCAAGAGGTCCGTCCTAGTTTTGGGCCGATCTGACATATAGATGGTGCAAGTAGTTTGAAAAACATTACGAGTATTTCGGTGAAAAGTGGCAACTTCATAAAACATATGTTTTAAGTTTTAAGGCGCTACATTGTTTAGTATTTTTATTTGAGCCATCAAAAGAAAATGATCACAGTAAATTTGTAAACATGAAAAAGAAACTGCTCACCTTTATGTAATTTAATATTTCCATATGAAAGATCTCAGTCCAAAAAATTTTAAAGCCCAGCTATATTATACTCTGGCGGAGTCTGCTCCTTCGTTTACGACTGTAAAATATTAGGTAGCAGAGTTTAAAAGAGGCCGTACGAATGCCAAGACGAACACCGTAGTGGTCGACCAATTGAGGAGGTGTCCACGCCAGACACTGTTAAGAAAATCCACAAAATGGTATTAAATGATCATCGGCTGAAGGTGCGGGAGTTAGTTGAAATTATAGGAATTTCAAAAAGTGCTATACATCATATATTGACCGAAGGTTTGAAGATGAGAAAGCTGTGCGCAAGATGGGTGCCGCGCTTGCTTTCATTAGAGCAAAAATAATGTCGTGATAATGTTTCACAACAATGAAGCCGAGTTTTTGCGTCGATTTATAACCATGGATGAGACATGGATCCATTACTTTACAAGTGAGACAAAGGAACAGTCAAAGCCGTGGATTGGAATGGGAGAATCGTGTCCAAAAAGGCGAAGACGGTTCTATCCGCAGGCAAGGTCATGGCGTCTGTTTTTTGGGATGCACATGAAATTTTTTTAATTGATTATCTTCAAAAAGAAAAAACACCAAGAACGGTTAATTTATTGCAGCGTTTAGGAGATGAAATTATGGGAAAAGATTGCATTTGGCGAAAAGGAAAGCGTTGTTTCATCAAGGCAATGCTCCTGTTCACACATCCTCTATTGGGATGACCAAAATTATCTCGCAACTTATTCGCCAGATTTAGCTCCCTCGTACTATTTTCTATCTCCAAACTTGGTAACCAAACCTGGTACCAAGCCAGCTGGTAAGAGATTTACCAACCACGAAGAGGGTTAAGGAAAATTAAACAAAGAAAATGTTTGCCAACTTTTTTGTGTCTTCTTTCTTAGATCGACCAGTTTTGGGACCATCATCATAAATTTTACTTTTTGGTGTTCACCTAAGATTTCATTTCGAGATTTTAGCAGAATCGTTTACTTTCGTTAAAATATTGTGGCAAATAAGGTCACATGAATGAAGGCTGGGCTTTTTTGTGTTGTCTTTGCTAAGTCGGTTAGTATTGTAGCCGCTCTCGTAGTTGCAAGTTCTCCTTGCGTTTTGTCACGACTCTTCCTTCTACAACAATTCCAATTCCACATCTTTGCACTGTAATGGTCCAATTCACAATTGGATTGTGGAACAAAAATCTGGTAATTCCTCGTAATTGCGGGGTTCGTGTCTCACGAATTCCCATTACATAAAAAAATTAAAAACTCCCAAAAAAAAAAAAAAAAAAATAAAAATAAAAACTAAGTAATGAAAAGGAAACCATAGAAATTAGTTGAATTTTACATTTTATCTCATCTTAGTTAACATATAATCGCCTAATACCAAGGGAGACTTATTAATCAATATTTCTGAGGATTCTCCAGGTATACGAGGTGTGATCAAAAAATTGCCGTTATTTTCAATTTTTTCAAAACATATTTATTTATTCATCAATAACTATCGTGTCCCCTTTAGAGTAATCCCCTTTAGATATAATGCACTTATGCCAGCGTTTTTTTTTCCAATCCTCAAAACACTTCTGAAATGCGCCTTTTGTATCGCCAACAGATCCTGTTTCGATTTTTCTTTTATCTCCTCTTTTATCTCCTCCGAATTGAAGCGTCCAAAAGAGCCAAGACCAAAAAAAGCACATCAAGTTCGGTCAAACGTGAAGGTTTTGCTCACCGTTTTCTTCGATTGCATTGGCGTGTGCATCATGAATTCTTGCCACAAGGTCGTACGATCAATAAGGAATACTACCTTGAAGTTATGCGCCGTTTGCGCGAAGCAATTCGTCAGAAATGCACAGAATTGTAGAAAAACCAATCATGGAGTTTGCACCATGATAATGCACCAGCTCACACATCGATGCTTGTGCGTGAGTTTTTGGCCAAAAACAAAACCGCAATCATGCCTGAACCACCGTATTCACCGGACTTGGCCCCTGCTGACTTTATCTCTTCCCAAAACTGAAGACACCGATGAAAGGAAAGCGTTTTGCTACGATTGAGGAAATTAAAGAAAAATCGAAACAGGAGCTGTTGGCGATGCTAAAAAGCGCGTTTTAGAAGTGTTTCGAGGATTAGAAGAAACGCTGGCACAAGTATAATAGTATCATATCCGAGGGGGAATACTTTAAAGGAAATAAAATATAAATTGACGAATAAATACATACTTTTTGCAAAATATTGAAAATAACGGTTATTTTTTCATCACACCTCGTATTTGCCAACAAGCAAAAGCATTCTCATCAATTTTGATATTTTTTTTATTGAAGATTTAATGAGAAGGGGTACCTATTAGAACGAAAATTATAAAATTTTTCCACAAAATTAGTTTTTTTCTTAGAAATTTTTCTTATTGACTTGCCTTTTCTTATTAACTTTGTTTTTAATGCCCGTTTTTGTTATTGTAACATCTCTACCTTAAGATAGAGCAAATTATTTTGGTCTCTTATATGAAGACTACAATATTATTTCTTCCGTATATTCTCAATCAGCATTTGAATATTATTATGCTACTTCGTATACACTTATATTGAATAATATGGTAAGTAATAAGTTGAAACATAAGTTGAATGCAAAGGTGCTGTTAAAGTCTTACATTGCCTTGGTTTCTACTCTCGTACATGAGATTTTTAGGAAAATATGATACCGTTTTGAATTGAACAGAAAGGAGAGAACTATTATGTTTTGGAATATAACCAAAAAAGGCAATGAATAAGAATTGATTATTGATCATCAATTGAGAGCATTCTTGCAGTGACCCCTGTAGGTTTGTGGAGACAAACAAGAGATTCGGAGTTCGAGGCTGGGTGAGATCAAGTTTTATTTATTTATTCCTATTATTTGTTATTTATTATTATTTTTTTTAATGAAAAATTTTGCAAATATTGAAAACAAAACTTATAAGTTAATTTGAAACGTCATTACAGTACATTTTCGATCTTTCGCTACGTCTCTTGTCTTTGACTTCAAACTCACCGTTCTTAAAGTTTGCTATTGAAACCACTCACAACAACTTCTCCCATTTAAACTAGCTTCGCCGTGTGCTTATATAAGTTAACACATAACAAATTTATTTTCACAGGTTAC
>JAHXMU010025989.1:0-18878 GCA_019455685.1 Philornis downsi | reverse complement strand
ATAACCACGCTAAGACTGTCAGTACATATGATGGTCCTCAATTTAAGCTGAGTAGCAAAAATAATTGCCGAATTAATAGCAGCTAGCTCGGCATTAAAAATGCCAGAGAATTCTGGTAAAAGTCCTTGCTTGACAGTGGTGTAAAGAGAACTTGAAGTTTGTCGAACAACAGCATACCCGGTTATTCCGTTCTGATACGAACCGTCAGTAAAGAGCACCATTTCGGGTGAAAAGTTGGAAATTTTTTCAGTTACCAAGAATTTGAGGAATTCCCGATTAGTGGTGTGTTTGTTGTACTCAGCTAGACTATGATCAATTTCCATAAAATTATGAAAAGTAAGTCGTCCAATAGGCTTATCAGGTAGAGGTATGCCAAGTTTCCTTAAAAAGTATATGATGTGCTGAGCAGCACATGCACTTTTAGAATTTTTTTTAACGATGATATCCCAAAATAGCCGATGAAGCCCGTCTTTAGGATCCGTCATTGCTCTAGCAATGAGGTTCACAGATCTTGCTTTTGTTACTGTAGAGAAATCCTTAATTTTGCATTCCCATCTTAAGGACTGAGTTGGCGTTACCTTTAACAATCTTGAGGCTGTCCGGAAGCAGCTGTTAATTGAGGCGTCTAACTTTCTGACATTGGCTTTGCTTGTCCAACCGTAAATTGTCACACAGTGTTGTACCATGCCGTAAACTAAGGATGAGCAAATCTTAATTGCAATTTCCATATGTGGTCCCTTCTTCCTAGAGCAAGTTAACTTGAGTAAGTTGTTAATCTTGCTTAACTTTTCCAGTAGGTATTTAGTGTGAAAGTTCCATAGTAGATTCTTTGCAAAATGCAGACCAAGTATTCTCATGTTGTTTTTATACGGAGTTAATACGTTGTCAAGCATTACATCGTTTACATTGCAATTTCTTCTCCTACAAACATGTAGAATTTCAGATTTACTCTCTGGTACAACAGCTCCACGTATTTTTGCCCATTGTTGAACTTTATAATTTAGCAGGTTAAGCCTCGAAGACACTTGATCTGGTGACCCAGATGCAACAGCAAAAATGTTGTCTGCATATATGCCAACATAATCTATGTTAGGAAGTTTTTCAATAGACTTTGCCAAGGAATTTGCGTATATGCTAAACAAGAAGACGGACAATGGTGATCCTTGAGGAACTCCATTATCTAATGGCCGTTGCCGGGAGATGTACCCATCGATCCTTACCATAATTTTCCTACTGGAAAGAAATGAAAAAATCAATCTCATCATTGTAGGAGGTATACCTAATTCTTTTAGTTCGTCGATTACAAAGATGGAAACAACACGGTCAAAGGCCTTTTCAATATCTTCTGACAAAACAGCGCTGTGCTTTTTCATAGATAAATTGGTCTTGAGTACCGATTCGAGCTCATGGCATAATGTATGCACTCCATGTTTGGGCAGGAAAGCATGATGACTAGGCGATATACTATCCTTATAGGCTCCCCAGAATCGAGTGGATATAATTTTTTCCAAAATTTTTGACAATACTGGTATAAGTGAAATAGGCCGATACCCTTCAATTTTATTTGGATTTTTTCCCAGTTTAGGAATGGGAGTTAGAAGAGCCAACTTCCAATCGTGTGGAAAAATTCCAGTTCTCAGAATATTGTTGTAGAGCCTAACGAGCCTCAATTTCATGTCCAACGGTGCATTTTTAACCATAGAATATGTTATCCTGTCTATGGATGGTGTAGTTCCTCTGGAATTATTCAAAACCCAATTTAGTTCTTTAGCATTAACGTCAGCGCACAAGAAAAGGTCAGAACTATTAACTCCGGTAAGGCCATCAAAATAATTCTTCTTCCGATCAACGATTTTTTTATCAAAATTTTCATCTGATGCAATATAGCTCCAAACTTCTGCAAATTTATTAGCGATATCGGATGGGCTTTTTATAACAGTGTCTTTTTCAATAATTGATGGAAAGTTATACATTCTTTCTCTTCTGATACTGCTGATTCTATTCCATAAAGCTCTGATATCAAGCATTGGGTTTAACGAGTTTAAGAATTTTTCCCAGGTTTTCCGCTTTGCCATTAGAGACTCACGTTTTACCTTAACACAGGCTCGTCTATAATTGATGACATTTTCTTTACTTCTATGTCTTGTAAAAAGGTTCCAGGCTTTCACTTTAAGCATGATTAGTATTGCTATGTACGGGTTGAACCATGCTGGGGAGTTAATATTTTTCGATTTGGTTGTCTGTGGTATGATTTCATTGGCAGCTTTGCGTATTATTCTCTTAAGCTGAGCTGCCTCCCTATTTATGTTTGCCGATTCCTCAAAAGAAGGCATAATGGTGGTAATTTTATCTTGAAAGGCTCGCCAGTTAGCTTTCTCCACCAAAAATCTAGGATTAAACTGCTTCTTTTCTTGGGTCGTGTTGTCAGTAATAATTATAGGAAAGTGATCACTGACTTCAGGTATGCCCATTGTTGTCCACTTTAGAAATGGTGCCAAATCAGAACTAACCATTGAAACGTCTACTGATGTGAGTGTGCCCCTGGTACTTAGCAATGTAGGAGATCCGTCGTTTAGAATAATAAGTTCACTATCATCAGCAAACTTTTCCCACAAGGTTCCAGCGGGTGACAAAGATCGTGATCCCCAAATGGGGTTTTGAGAGTTCAAGTCACCCACCAAAAGTTGATTTTCTTTACTATTAACATTAATACTTGAGATCATGTTGGCAGTGAGGCTTACGTCGCATTCTTGATATACGTTGGTTATATGAATTTTTGCTTTTCCTCGTATTACGACAGTTTGAAAAAGAAGGTCTCCAGATGATGTAATATGTTGGTCAATCTGAATGTTGTTACGCACTAAGAGGGCAATTCCAGCCTTGGCATATTGATAGTCCTTGTTATGGTGAAATATCTTATAGCCCGACAAATGTAAGGTATTTTTATTTTTGTCAATTATGTGAGTTTCTTGAAGCGCTACTATATTGGGTTTATGCTTGGCGACCAAAGATTCCAATGCATATTTATGGATGGTAAAACCCTGAATATTCCATTGAAGAATACTAATATTGAAGCCGACATCCATATTAAATTAAAAAATAAAATTACGTACAAAGACATTAGTATTATTTTTTGTTTGATTTTGGTAATGTTCTTTTAAATGTTTCAGGTGATATTAATACTTCTAAGTCTTTATACTTATTATAGATTTTACGAGTTGGACTTTCTGGTGGAGTTTTCGTATCGGATGAAGTTGTTGTAGCGATGTCCATTATTTCTTCCATTAGTATTGTAGTTTTATTTAGATATTGCTGTTCGTTATTTTGGGGTTTGGGATTATTACGTGTTGTTTGTATAGTTGGTTCTTGTTCTTTGCATTCTTTTTCTTTTTGTGTTTGTACTGTTTTTTTTCCATCGTGAATTAAGGGATGTTGATTGTTGCAATCATTTGCAGTGTCAATTTCCAGAAAGGGTTCATTGAGCAAAATTTGTTGGTTTAATTTTGAAGGTAACTTAGCAGAGTTGCTAAAGAACTCGCTGGTTTTGTTGTTTTCAATTTGGTCGGCCCGTACGATATCGGAAAAAGTAGTTTTCTTTTGGATGGGCTGAATTGTATGCAAGGACGGATTGTCATTAAATATTTTCCATGCTTCTTTTACTGTACAACGGCGATCTGCTTTCATCTTGTTGACGGATTTGTGTTTAATAAAGCTGGGACACATAGCGGAATAAGAAGTGTGAGTGTCGTTGTTGCAATTTACACAAAACTTTCGCGAACATTTTTCGTGCGGTGGATCACTATTCCCGCATTCTCCACATAAAGCGATGTTTCTGCATTTATTTTTGGTATGTCCCAATTTTTGGCAATTAATGCAACGCATAGGATTAGTGACGTGTTCAGTAACTATGCATTTTTCCCAGCCGAGATTCAATTTTTCAGGCCTGGTCAAGCAATTAAATGTCACAATTGCTGCTTCCGTGGGCTCAAAGTCGTTCCCTTTACGTTTCAAAATATGTTTAATTTCACTAACATTAGGATTTTTAGGTCCGACAACTCCAGAAGTCAATTCATCTTGTGACATGTTTATGATACGTCTGGAAAAAATTCTACCCAGGGTGGAGTTCAAACTGTTGTGCAAAGTTATTTTCACTGGCACCAAATCTATATATTTTGCTTTAATAAATTTTTGTGCAGTCTTCATATCTTTTGCCTTGATCATTAAATCCCCATTGCGCATTTCGGTTACATCCAAGTAGTCAGTAGAAATGTAGTCTAGTCCTCTGCCTATTTGGAACACATTGTATGAGGAAAGCACTTTCGGTTCCGTCTTAGAAGATTCTGGAAGCACAGATGCAACTAAGTATCGTGGCAGATGGCGATCGTCAATTAAATCCAGGTTTATTGCTATTTCTGGTTCCTCCACACGCTGTCTTTTGTTTTTAGTTTTTTTATTCCTCCCGTTCGATGGATCCAGATCTTTAAACCTGTTCCTGTACGGGGACTCGTCCCCGTCCATGGTGAAGAAAGTTATCCCTAACTTAATCCAAGAAAAAATTCCTTTTACTTCCACTTAACCAAAGGTAGAAAAAAATTTGGCAAAGAAAAGATCGACAAAACAAAATACGAAAAAGAACCGTTATCAAGCAACAGAAAAGTGTACCGCGATGAGAAAACACGATGTTTACTTGGCAATTGCCTGTCAACGAATGTATATTCATATATATTATATGAATGTATAACTTCATTTGTGACGCGTTTTTTTAATGTTATTTTAAATTTACATTAAATATCGATCATTTTTTCATGCGAGAGTCGTTCAATATGCCAAATATTTTATTTCGCAATAGAAGCCTCCAGAATTTACTAACGCCAGCTTAAAAATATAATTGTTTTGGAATTTGCTCACGGTTTATTAATGTATATCTAATATATTTTTTTATGTTTTTTATTATTTATTTCTTATTTTTTATATTAATAATTTGTATACCAATAATATATTAATAATTTCAGAGAGTAGTTTTTATCTCAACCAGTTTTATATTGTAATTTGATTTAGATTTGACCTTTAGGCTTGTAAATTACGATTTGTATAAAATGAAAAATAATGAATTTAAAGTAAGTTTTACAGTTTACTTTAATTGTAGGAAGAAATATCTTGGAAAACACATTTAGTATGAAAAAATTGTTTTTCTGTTAATAAGATGCTTTCCATGTGAAGAATAAAAACTTATATGGCGAAAAATAATGGAACACACTTTATTTGAAGAAATTCTTTAAAGGCACTTTATATGAATTCAATGACACTGTCATTCACGCCCTTTTTACAATTTTCTTCATGAGAAGCAACCTCCTTTTTGGAAAGTATCCCCTATGACATTTTTCTTCATTAAAAGTTTTCTCCATAAAACGTTTCTGTTTGAAAAATACCTCCCTTGTCACTCTGCTATAAAAAAAGTGCCTTCCACGACTCGTTCCTGTATGAAAAGTGCCTTCCACGATACTTTCTTATATGAAGTCAATATGAAAAGTGTCTTTTAAGAAATTTTTCTCCGTGAAAAATATTTATATAGCACATTTTATAGCACTTTTCTATATGAAAAACGTCTTTCACATTTTTGTATGACAAGTGTCTTTCACTTTCCATATAGCCTTCTATGCCTCTAAAGCCTCTTAGACATTTCTTATCATTTATGAAATCGTTTTCCAACGACGAAAAATGCTTTTTCAAATATTTTGGAAAAAGTTTTTATATAGAAAAGAGGATAATAGTTTGTTTTATATTCAGGTATGCAAAATCACTCTTATACAAAGCGTGCTTCATGACTGAATTACGATGATGCCTTCATTTTCCTAAAGATGACAGCTTATTGTACCTATATACGTTTAAGTTTTAAACAATTACTTGGTAACTTATTTAATAATTCTGGTATGTAATAACAAACACCAATGTATATTCAAAGCTTAAAAGGGGTTGGTTGTTAATTGTTTCTATACGGTTGTTTTACATCGGCTGTCATTGGATCGCCAACGTCAATTACACACTTAGTTAATTGCGAATTCGAATCAACTACGCATTAATTGGAGGTATATTATTCACGTAGTTGAATTTTTAGTTAATTTCTAATAGGTAATTTTGTCGGCGTACATGGAAAAGTATTTCGTTTAACTAAGAAGTAAACGTCATTAACGGTACGTATGTAGTTGCTTGTAGCAAATCCTTGGAATGAGTATGTTTCTTTTTGCTTTTTTTCTACCTCTTATGCATTTTTGATTTATTTAAAATATTTATCACAATCGTGGTTACTAACAACATAAATCCTTGTTTGCAAATAATTAAAATAGTTAATTCTAATTTTTTAAATGAAAAACTAATTGATATGAATTAAAATGTCAACTATATCTTGGGCGATAGTTAAATAAATGAAAGAATCACCTTTTCTATATAAAATCTATCCCTAAATGCCTGAGAAAACATTCTCCGCTTAAACAATAATGTTGAAAAATAATTTCGCCAATGAAAAAAATGTTCTTCCAAAACTCTTTTATAAGGAACATGCCTTCCAAAATTACTTTTGTGAGTATAAGCACTTCTTAAAAAAGTAAATAATTTAGATAAACCATATATTTTATTACATTTTCCTTTTTCTCCAAACAATAGATCTGGGTTTGAAATTATTTAATGTTTATTTTCATCATGGCAGTTTCAAAACAACAACAAAATTTACGTGCAATTCCACCAGTAGAAAAACCTAATAGCAACTAACAAAGTAGTTGTCAGTGATTATAATAGTTAATCTAATTTATTGGAAATCGACTTCGGATTTTTTTCAACTACAGAACTACACCGGAAGAATTACGTAGTTGATATGAACTAAAACTTCAACTATATCGCAGATGACATACATGCGAGAGTAGTTGATGCGGATTAGTTGACATTTATCCAATGATAATTGGTGTAAAACAACTATTTAATAGTAACTAATAATCAATTCCTTCGTTTTTTTAGGTCTTCATTAATGTCTCATAATATTTATAAGATTATTACAAAATACATAACAGTAAAAATCATATTATTATATTAAATATAAAATTAAATCTATTAAGACAAAAGAAATATTATTTTCATCTTCAAAACCATTAGAGTTTCATCTGAATTCAGTCATGGTACATAACTGAAAATGAAGTAACAAATTACAGTGGTTCACAGTTATAAGTTATATAAGTTATAATATTTAGTTGAGCATAACTTTTATAAAAGCAAAAAAATTAAAAAATTTTGATAAGCTGTTTTATGTATATCAAAACATTAAGAGAAATAATGTCATAAAACTTACACAAATAAGTTTCTTAGAAAATCTAAGACAGAAAATGTAAGTATAGCATATTTTTTTAGGTCACAGCTTATTTCAACCAACGACTTTTAGAAACGACCAAGTTAGCAGCGCTCCTCAAATAGCGGAACATTTAAATGTCTATATGTTGCTGCTGTGTCAGAAATAATTTTACTTTCCAAAAACAAACTGAACTTGTCCGTGAAGTGAGTCTAAAGCGCATTTTTTAACCATGGGACGACGTATTACCATAGAACAGAGAGAATTGATTATTATTTATCATTATCATTATTATATCATTATTATCAGTGTCAACAGTGCAAAGCATAATATCTCGTTTCGTGAATAAAAATAGACTACGTACTAAGAATAGAAAAGCTCCCAAAAAAATATTCAATGAAAAACCCTAAGTTATCTGCTCCAAAACTTGTTGTTCAAATTAAAAATGCGTTAAATACAACCTGTAGTGCAGAAACTGTCCGCCGTGTGCTGCGGAAACATGATTTTAATGGTGGGGCAGCCAAAAAAAACCATTCATTAATAAGAAAAACCAACAAGCACGCCTTATGTTCGTCAAAGAACACATTACGAAAGAGTCAAGCTTTTGGGAGCATGATTTATTTGCAGATGAGTCCAAATTTAACCTATTCGGTTCGGATGGTCAAACTTATGTCTAGCGTAAGCCAAATACAGAGCCCCAAAATAAAAATTTAAAAGCAACTGTCAAACACGGTGGCGGCAGTGTAATGGTACGGGCCTGTATGTCAGCAGACGGCGTTGGAAATTTCAAATGTATTGAGAGTACGATGGACAAAAATGTGTATCTCAACATATTAAGATCCAATTTACTGCAAAATGCCGCAAATCCGGGTTTTAGGGAGACATTTCGGTTCTATCAAGACAACGACCCAAAACATAAGTCGGGCATTGATCAACAATGGCTTATTTGGAACTGCCCCCGCCGGCACAATCCCCTGATTTAAATGTCATTGAGAACTTATGGTCGATTTTAAATCAAAACGTTTGGAATTACCAGATTTCAAACAAAAATGACTTAATATCAGCGTTAAAGGAGGAATGGTCAAAAATAACTCCTCAAACTACTCGCAAGCTAGTGGAATCAATGCAAAAAAGGCTGAAAGCAGTACTTGATCAAAAAGGAGGTCACACCAAGTTTTAAAATTAAATAAATTGTTTAGGTATTGACTTGAAATTTTACTTACATTATCTCGTTGAAATAAGCTGTGACTATTTGTTTTCCTATAAATATCGTTTTTTGTTTGTAAGTTTTTAAAATTTGAATTTAATACTAAATAAAAATATTTTTTTTTTAAAGTTTATTAAATATACTAAAAATTCGAATTTGATTTTTGTTCAATTACTTGTCTTATTTGGAAAATATCCAATTAATCTTCCGAAGTGGTACTGGTTGAAATAAGCTGTGAACCACTGTATATACCTTTTTTTAAGAAATACTTTTCTTATCAAATAGGTCTCAGGGTAATCTCTCTGATAGGTACATTTCTGAAAGACATAAAGAAAAATCAGTCGGTAGACAGCTTTCATATAAAAAAATGTGTTAGAAGAAGCATTTTTTACAAAAAGTGTCCTGAAAAAATTTTCTATAAAGAAAAATGTCATTGAAAATATTTCTTATAAAGTACGATGTTTGGAACTTCTACATAAAAATTTCTTTTCAAGTCACTTATGGAAAAAGTGTTTTCCTAAAGATTTCTACACTGTTACACGCTGCCTTCGGCACTAAAATGAATGCCGTTCCAACTAAATTAAGCGGCTCCAACAAGGTGGGTACCAACGCTCCATTTTAGTACCAGACACGAACACTAAAAAAAAAATTGAACTAAAAACAAAACGAAAAAAAAACTAAAATTTTGCATCAACGCGTCACATTTTCGAGAAAGAACCTTGGTGGATATCCTTCAGATCGCTCGCTCTACCATGACCACAATTTTCTCCACATAATTGTATTTTGTGGCCCCACAAACTATTAACACCTAATACTTACCACATTTATCCTATGCCTTACAAATAAATCTTACCACCACATATTGTTTTAGGAAACTATACACACATTTAATTTCGACTTATCACTAACATTTTTAATTTAACTGAATTTTTACTTTTATAAAAAAAACTAACAAATTAACGAAACAAATATTAATCGTAGAATCTACAAAATTTCATACATCTTTAGTCGAGTTATTTATTTGCAAATCACCCAACCTAAATGAGTTAACTGAGATTGGTATTTTCTGGACTATCGTGTCCACACTACTACCATTAACCTCCAAAATACTTAGGTAAGCCTATCACAAAACTAAAGGCATCAAAAACAAATTAAACATTTAAAAACCTAACATATTATGTGGCATTATCTTAATATCTAATTGTCTAAAACTATCTTAAAACTAACTTAATTCTAGGTTTTGATTTTTCTTTGATTAATTTCTTTTTTAAATTAGGTTAAGTTAAGGCGGTTTTCTCTATCAGTAGTTCACGGTGGTTCACAATTGCATCAGCGAATGGTGACACTTTTAGGCAGCTAATTACCTAGATTCAACTATTTTTCGGTTTATTTAAGCTGGCTTAAAGATTTCCCTGTTATTGATTGGTTGTTACGTGCCCCACACCGGGACTATGGTTGCTTCTTCAGCAGCTCTGGCTCTCAGGAGGATTTTAACCCTTTCAACCATAGTCCCAGGTATGGGACTATAACGACATGTGTATATCGATTTGTCAAGAGAGCTTGCTGTAGCCGTCCTGCCATGACCCATAGCGTTGTCCTTATTTCCTCTTTGCTTTGTAGCCGCCCTGCCATGACTCATAGCGTCGTCCTTATGTCCTCTTTTTTATGGGTCCCACTATTCACACACACACACACTCATCTCAGTTTCCCCGTCAACCTATGCCCCCTCGTCCTCATGGGCCAAAAATTACCACATGATGATTTCTCTCGAACTAACACTTGGAAGGATTTATTTGGTCTTTTAGATAATAATTTTTTTTTCTTGCTTAACATATACTTAATCCTAACACACTTTATTTTTGACCTTTCTGGATCGTTAACAGCGAAACATTTACACGGAACCAATCTTTTGAACTACTTTCTGTTTGCTTCCTAGAAAACTTCCTTTCTGACCCCTTTTCCGGTCCGCAATTTTACGTTCTAATCTCGTAGTTAAAAGAGCTCTCTTAATCCAGACTGATTCCGCCCCTTTTTGCAAATACTACGGAATTTAAATTTATCGTATTTTAGTCCGCGGTTCGAAGCAAGTTCAATGCTCCTGGTTTATCCCAACTCCGTGTTAATGACGCGTACACAAAAAAAAAAACACAAACACACAAACACAAATGACTACGATACAGACACCACAAACACCGAAAATATCAAAACTTATCATATAATATCTTTTTTTTTTCACTGTTTTAATTGTTTTCTTTATTAGCTTTCCGATTACCGCGGCTACCCTTCCCAGGCCCGTCCTTCAATACCGCTCTGGCTCGTCTAGAACTTGCCTATTCTTTTCTTTTGGTAAGTTTATTTTTAAGTTGTCGTGACCTTACTTTGGGTTGATTATAATTTGTATGTTCTTTCGTCTTACAGGGTCTTCGTGGTCATCAGCCGAATTCATTTCTAACTTTCCTGCTTTGGCTTCTTTGCTGCCATCTATATTTAGTTTTTGTAATCGTTATGTTAGCGGCGATTTTCCCATTTCACCAGAGTTGGCTTAAAAGGTCTTTAATTTCTTCTACAGGGTGGCACAATAGAACGTGCATATTGCATCATCTTTTTTTGCGGGGCGCCTACATCGTTGGGTTGGCGGGCTCATAGACTTTTAGTCGCTATGAATTACTTCGACGGGAAGCGTCGCGCATTTTACGAGAACTCTCGTTCATATATTGCTACTAGGCGAATATATTGTGCTGAATATGGACTACGGCGAATTAGTGAAGCTCCGAGTGCTAATTTAATTAAAATATGGGTAAAGCGTTTTGAAGAGACCGGTTCAACATTTAAACCACAAGCAAATGGTCGCCCAAGAACATCTAGGACCGAAGACAATGTTGAGAGAGTTATGGAGTCAGTTCGAGGAAATCCACAAATGTCGAGTCGCAAGAGATCGTCTGTCCTACAATTATGGCGACGAAATTTGCAACGAATTTTAACATTGGATCTTAAACTGCATCCATATAAGCTGCAATTAACACAAGAATTGAAAGAGTCTGACTTCATAGCAAGGCTAATTGAATTTGCTAATTCATTTGCTAATGAAATGCTTAATCGATTTTCTAATTTTGATAATATCCTTTTCTCTGACAAGGCTCATTTCCTTATGAATGGGTTCGTAAACCGTCAAAATTATCGTTACTGGAACAGTGAAAATCCCAAAATCAAACACCAGAAACCATTGCATAGTCCTAAAGTGACAGTATGGGCAGCAATCTCTGGCAGAGGAATAATTGGTCGTTTTTTCTTCGAAAAGGCGCGGGGTCAATACGTCACGGTTAATACGGAACGCTATGTTGAGATGTTGGACGGATTTTTGACTCCAGAAATTGAAAGTTCAAGAATAGTGAATTCCAGAACTTGGCTCCAACAAGATGGAGCTACCTGTCACACATCAAATGACTCCATGGCGGTGGTGAAGCAGATGTTCCCTGGCAGACTGATTTCGAAAAGAGGTGATATCCCATGGCCCCCACGTAGTCCAGACTTGACGCCTCTTGACTTTTTTTGTTGTTTTGTTCTACAGTAATAATCCAAGAAACATCGTTCAGCTCAGGGAGAATATCCGTGGTGAAATGGCAGCCATTACACCAGTATTACTGAAAAAAGTTTTCAATAATTTTCGTTTGCGGTTAGAGGAATGCCGTCGTATGGAGAGTGTCACCATTTAGATGATGTTATTTTTAAAAAATAAACTCCATTTACTCTACAATGCCTTAGATTTATTTTAACCATACCTTTGTATTTATTTTTTAATATATTTTTTAAATATGCACGTTCTATTGCGCCACCCTGTAGCTATGGAAGCATTTTGCTGAATAAAGCATTCTACGACACATCTGGCAGCCCCTTCCACTTGCCCATATTCCGACCACCTGCGAACATCGCCCGCCATTGCCAGCCGCAGATCACCAAAAAAAAGGTATATATTTTCAATCAATTTTCCCGGAGATTGCCCACCCGTCCAAACTTTTCCCGTGGTAAGTGTTCAATCACTAGACTAGCACATAGTTTTTCCGGAATACCTCTTGTCCTGGGCGGAATTTAACCATCCGAGTCCGTTCGTTAACCTTCGCGCGGTTCTCTTATAGGCTTCGTGCATGTTCTTACAAATTTTCTCACGAACCAGCCCAAGCTTATCTTTGCCTCGTAAGCTCAGAATTTCGTGATCGATAAGAGATTTTAATTTGCGCGCCAGTCTATAGTCGGTTCCATTTGAATACATTTCAAAGCCAAATAAGGCAAAATATGGAGTAACTCCAGTGGCTGCATGGACTGATGATCTGAGGGCACATTCGATTTCTGTTAAATAAATGTCCCAGTCTCTATGGTCTGTTTCTAAATATGCTCTGATTGCTGCCAAGACTTGTTGATTTACCCTTTCCGAGGCGTTCGATTGCGGAGCATAAGGCGCTGTTTTCATATGGTTAATTCCATATGTGGCTATCATTTCGATAAATTTCTTTGCCGTGAATTGAGACCCATTGCCACTATGAATAGTTTCCGGTACCCCAAATTTATGAAATATTTCTTGTGTCAAGAATTTTACAACATTGGACGCTTTTGCGTCTTTGATGGCTTTCAAAAATACAAGTTTGGGAAAGTGGTCTACCATAATAAATATGTACGCGTTCCCGCTCTTAGATCCTGGATATTTTTCCATGAAGTCTATATATATCATACCATTTCTGGTCGTTAGATCCGGCAATTTTTCTTGATTGGCTTTTATGTAATCTACCAGTTTTTTATACTCCTCGCTTTTAAATTCCGTGATTTTAAAATGGAATACCTGTTCGAAATTTTGTATCTCTTCTATTACTGACAAACGAGAGAGCACATCCGCAACTACATTTTCTTTGCCCTTTCTGTGCTCAATCTCGAAATCATACGCCTGTAATTGAAGAGACCATCTAGCCAACCTTCCACTTAAACTTAAAACTCATTAGCCACTTCAAACTAGCGTGATCGGTGATGACAGTGAATTTCATCATCTCGACATAGGGTCGGTATCGTTTTACTGCCATCACAGCAACCATTTCTTCACATTTCTTCTCAGTAACGCTGTAGTTTTTCCGGTATTTGTTCAGTTTCTGGGAGTAGAAGGGTATGGGATTTTCTTCACCTTCTTTCCCCTTTAGAAATAAAACTGCTCCTATTCCGACATCTGAGGCGTCGCATTGTGTGAAAAACGGTTTTGCAAAGTCTGGATGTTTCAAAACTGGGGCTGTCGTTAAAGCATGCTTTAACTCTTGAAAAGTTATATTCGCTGCTGGTGTCATTGCAAATTTCTTATCTTTTTTGAGCGTGTCAGTGAGAGAAGCAGATACAGAAGCAAAGTTTCTGATGAATCTGCGGTACCATCCCGCAGTTCCCAAAAAGCTTCTTACTTCTCTCAGGGACTTGGGTACTTTTATCTTGTGGATAGCGGCCACTTTTTCGGGGTCGGTTTTCAACATACCTCCTCCAATTATAAAACCCAAATACTTTAACTCCTTGAAACAAAACATACTCTTCTTAAAGCTTATAGTCAAATTGGCCCGTTGCAGACACTCGACCACTTGCTCCTATAGAGACAAATGCGCGTCGAATTCATCGGCGATGATCAAAAGATCATCTAAATAGACGAAGACGTTAGATTTGAGATGAGCTGGAATAACTTTATCCATTAGACTACACAGACGTTGCGCAGCATTACACAATCTAAATGGCATAACGCGAAATTGGTACAGCGGACGCCCAGGGACTGTAAATGCTGTGCATTCTCTTGACTCCTCGTCTAATTCAATCTGCCAGAATACATGTTTCAAGTCGACGCTACTTATGTAAACGGTTTGATCCATACGACTCAGAATACATTTCTTGCTCTAAATCTGGACATAAATATAAGCAAATCTCGTGCTATTTTTCCTTATATTTTACCATGCACTATATCTTGCCTACTATTCGATGCGGTTTACCCGATGCAGTTCTAACATTTGCATAATATGTAATTATTTTCAAGCCTTGTTCCTCTACCAATTCTCGACATCCTCTTTCTAGTACGCTAACCGATGGTCCAAAATTTAATAAGCCCGTAATTTCTTTCCCACCAAGGCTAACGACTGCATAAGGCCATGGGTCTGGATTTCCGCTACATTTCGCCACTGCCTCAGATACTGTTCGAATCAGTCGTTTGTTTTCTTTACGTCGTTCTCTTAGCTTCAGTATTTTTTCCTGTTTTTGTTATTGCCCTGCTGAGTGTTATTTGGCGATTCGTTTTCGCGTTCAACCTTGTTTTTGGTGGACGAACTTAAGTCAAAGATTCGACTTCTTATTAGTTCGTAGTTTTGTTTTCGTATTTCTAATGGTATGTAGGTAATGTCGTCTTGTCGGGTAATTTATTTCGTCAGAGTGACTAGTGTTTTACTGAGTCACGATTATGGTTTCGCGTGATTTTCCGTTGAACGTTGATTTCCCGCTCCAATCACGTTCTTCCTGGGGTTTCCCGACCTACAATTTGGGCATTTCGAGGTAATTTCGGGTTTTCGATAATTCCAGCATGTAATCGTGGTGGCTGCGATTTCCTCACCTAACCCATTATCACCATGTTCCTCATAGTCTTCCATTTCAATGTCCTCGCTTACCCGGAAAACTTTAGGAGATATATTAGCTGGTCCTCGAAAATTACGTCTTACGAAATTTTTGTCCACTTCTATACATACCGCACGCAATTGCTCCGTCGACGAGATTTGCATGGGGTGTATTATCCAAGCTATTTTGTCCCTGAGATTTCACTTGACTATTCGAATCATTTCGTATTCCGCTGTTGGCTACTTCAATATACTACGCATCATGTTTATATTATGGAAAAAGCTATCAAGACTTTCTCCAGGTAGCTGCTCTACTAGATCCCTCATAATTTCAAAATTGGACCTTGTGGGTTTATACTGGGCGAGCAAAGCAAACTTTAGAGAAGGCCAGTCACGTACCATTTTGCTCTTAATTTGTAGCCAATACCATTCCTGAGCTGCGTCTGACAAGAGGACATGAAAATCGTTATATATTTCCTCCCAGGGTATCTTGTATTGGGTTTGAAGATGTTCTAGTCTAAAAATGAAGTCCTGCACTGGAAGACCTGACGGACTTCCACTAAACTTCAGACCTAATTTTTCTGCTCTAAGCCCTTTATAGCCTCCAGTTTGCTATCTCCCAGGTATTCGAGCATAGATCAACTCCGAAAAGAAAATGATTGACAGATAGGGTTATTGCCAAATGCAGCGAATAGAAATAACAACCCTGTAAATGACAGTGCACCAAGAATATCATGTTATTTACTCCAAGTATATAGGTAGATGGCTCCGGCTAACATATATACACAGGAAGTTAATAGGAATTTGTCGTTACGCGGGAACTGGTGTTGGCCTATAAAGGCTAATTCCGATAAGAAATCGGAGGATTAAAAACTGTGCTGTTAAAGTGAGCCGGTCAAGGCGAAATTTTTAAGAGCGGAAAAAAGTTAAAGTGGGCATAAGAACTAACCACAAGAGGAGGTTTGCGAGCAAAGAATCAAGATTTGTGTGTGAAGTCAAACAAATTGGCTCGCAATTTAAAAAAAGGAAATAAAGCTAATAAGAACAACCCTAGCAGTATAATTGAGTTTAACCTTCCACAGGTGTTCGGTGAATACATTTATTGTGAGTGTTGTTAATGTGGGTTAGTATAATATTTAAAGAATTACATGTATATGTATGTTTGTGTTACCTATTTGTCCACAGAGCCCCAAGAAACATCAATTGTACGGCCTAGTCTGATCTAATGGAATTCCAAGTATATAGGAGTCAGCATTACTCCTTTTTGGGCCAGGGTGATATAAAGCGATTGAGTATAAGAGTTTATGCCGCGAGCCGCCTCTTAATGTTTATCGAAAACTGACCGATATATTAAGCCGTGACAGCTAAACATACTTCCATCATCACTCATTGGTTTTCATGTAATCTGCAAAATAAAGAAACGAAGAAGCCAAAAATAGAGGAGGCATAATTGCCAAGAAGAAAATAATGCAATGATAGAATAAGTTTATGTTAGTGTTGTCTGTGTTGTTGTTAGAAAAGAAAAGCATATGTTATATATTAAACCCATAAATTGTAAGAATCATTAACCAGTTTTTTTAAGATTTTTAGGAGAGTAAGATTAATTAAGTAGCGCACTAGAAGCGATACACGTTCCTCTTGTTTGCGTTTGCCAATTTGCAGAGAAAAGACCAGTTAAAAGAGCTCTATGTTAACTAGGGTATTAGCAATATCGGAGAGCCAATAAGTGGCAACAAAAAAATAAACTTCTAGACGCTAGGAAAGTTAATCTGATAAATGAATCAACCAATGATATTCTTTCTTTGATGTTAGTGGTTTGTGATAATCTGTGTCTTAGTTTAAGGAAAAAAAAGGACCAAAACAGGTTGTGAATAAATGTATAATGTGAATTTTTGAGTGTTTAGAAAATATGAATTGCTAAGTGTTTTATTTGAAAGGAGGACTTAATTGAAGGGAATCTGAGGCGAGATGGGTGGCTTTTGGGGTCCTAAATCAAAAAAGATATTAGAAGTATTAGGACTATGGAAGGGAGGGTAGTGCGAGAGTGCGTCAACAAGCTCTCTTGTGAGTTAGGTGTGTTTAGTGTTGTTTTGTAGTTGTGTTTGTCAATGTAGGACTCAAATTATTCTAATTTTCATGTTCGTCCCCGAAGTGTTAAGATTGGAACGAGTTAAGACCTACTGAGATACCGCTAGCAGCCGGAGGACCAATTTTAGCACCAATCAGAGAGGTGGCACGTAACAGTTTCAAGATTAAATTTTCAGGGATCAAGGGTGCGAAGTGTGTGTATTTTTTTCAATTTTTATTCTTTTTTTTTGTTTTTTTATATGTCTTTTTTTCATCTATAGGATCCCCATCGGGTGGCAAATCGGTACATTAATTGGCTGGATATTAAGCAAACTGTACACAAACACCTATAGAATCCATTACCGCATTTTCCATCATTTCTTTAGACAAAACCGAACTTGTAGTGTAAGAAAAGCTTTATACAGTGCTGTTTTTATAGCCCTTTTTCGGCCTTTGCACTGATTACTGTATTTGTATGTTCCCTGGGTTCTCGTTACTATTGACGTTACACTTTACAATTATTCAAAACTGACTAATTTCTAATCTTCCTAAACTAATATTGTACTTATCACCATTTGTCCTTTACTCGCGGCTGCAATACCTGCTAGATATTAGAAACGCGGTATTCCCTTATTATCTATTGTTTTCCTAAAGTCTATTTTTTTGTGCGTCGTTATTATTACACTTTTTCCAAGATTCCTCGGCCAATATTACTGTTTTTTTCTAGTAGCTCCTCTGGCGCGTATTCTTATGGCGCTACGAATCTTCACTCCACAATTTCGCAATTTCTATTGTGTGTCTTTGCATTATTATGGCCTTAGAAATTTATATTGTTGATTAGGCACTCTTATGACGCTAGGAATCGCTATTTTTAGTTTGGGCGCCATTTCTGTTACGTGCCCCATTCCGGCACTATGGTTGCTTCAGCTCAGCAGCTCGGGCTCTCAGGAGGATTCTAACCCTTTCAACCATAGTCCCAGCGGACGAACGAGAAAAGTATTTGTTGCTAACGATTGAACAAAAATGAAACACTACACGACATATATCGATTTGCCAAGAGAGCTTACTGTAGCCGCCCTCACACTGTGCCCGCCCTGCCATGACCCATAGCGTCGTCCGTATTTCCTTTTTTTATGGGTCCCACTATTCACACACACACACACACACACACACACACCTCAGTTTCCCATCAACCTATGCCCCCTCGTCCTCATGGGCCAAAAATTACCACATGATGATTTCTCTCGAGCTAACACTTTGAAGGATTTATTTGGTCTTTTAGATAATAACATTTTGTTATTGCTTAACACATACTTATTCCTAATACACTTTATTTTTTACCTCTCTGGATCGTTAACACCGAAACATATACACGGAACCAATCTTTCGAACTACTTCCTGTTTGCTTCCTAGAAAACTTCCTTTCTGACCCCTTTTCCGTTCCGCAATTTTACGTTCTAATCTCGTAGTTAAAAGAGCTCTCTTAATCTAGATTGATTCTGCCCCTTTTGGCAGATACTACGGAATTTAAATTTATCGTATTCTAGTCCGCGGTTCGAAGCAAGTTCAATGCTCCTGGTTTATCCCAACTCCGTGTTAATAACGCGTACACAAAAAAAAAAAAAAAAAAAAAAAAAAAAAAAATAAAATAAAAAAAAAA
>JAHXMU010025988.1:0-25134 GCA_019455685.1 Philornis downsi | reverse complement strand
TTACCCACTCACTACCTCTGTCATTCTTATTCATTCACTTTATTGTTTGTGTGTGCGTACCTTTATCAAATGTCAATGAATCTTAGAATTCTTTGCTGGGGATGGGATGACCCATTAGCATCACCAGATTGTATACAGGCGGGATAGAGTGTTGCGGGGGGACTCGTAAAATGTTCGTGTCGGTGTTATCGTTTCGCTGGTGTCTGTGTTTGTAATCTCCACGTTCTTTCTGTTTCGTCGGAAAACATTTTATTTCTAATAGGGAGGGGTGGGGGGTGGCTTCAGTGTAAGAGAGCTCCTTTTTCCGTTTTGGGTGGTTGTTTATTTTCGATCTGCTGTTGATACCCGTACAGGCACATTGTTTGGATTATAATGCCGAAAGCTAGTGTGGGCAGCAGCAGAAACTATTTTTAAAACAAATCAAATCAGAGATTATTTATAGTTTTTAGGGGAGAATAAATGTTGTTGATGATGTTTTTACAATTGTAGCGGCTGTTTATCAAAAATAAATTGCCACATTCTATCTAATAAGATTATGTAGATGCTCTACAATGATTTCCCATATATTGTTGTCTAAATAGATATTTCTAAAAAGTTCAATGAATAAACAAAAAAAAAAAAAAAATAAATAAATCAACATACACAAATTAGGACACGAAATTTTTTCTTAAACGAAACAGAATTTCTGGTGAAATACTATATGTCTTATCTGTTACGCAATAAATATAAACCAAAATCTATATTAACATATAACAAATGAAACTTAAACTCACCTGACGTGACTTATAGTCTTACTTGACACGTGGTAGGAGAATCATATCGAAAGTTTCTGGAAAAAAAATTATAGAAAATGGGAGATTTATTATGCTAGTAAACAAAATTAGAATTTCAATTCAGTATTTAAATAACACAAACAGTTCAAGTTAATCAAAATCATTAATATAAATCATTATATTCGTTTTTCAGAGAGTTAATTCGGTTTAAGATATTTCCATAACCTCAAACTATTATTGCCATTAGCAGCAGTGTAGTTACAATCTCCATTCTATTCCGAAAAGTATCGCCAAAAATTAAAGTTATTTGATTTTGATCAAATTTGGATAATTTGTTGACAGTGTGAACAGTATCTTTCAAACTTAACATACTATGCGATAAAAGCGAAAGATTTTTCTTGATCAAGTGCAAAAACTAGTACAGAATACAAACATCAGTACAGCAATTTCAGTGAGGTGACCTCACATTACCATACGTTTTCAGCCAGCATCCTTTTATGTTGATGTAAAATTGTAAGGTTTAACCAGACGGAAATGTGGTGATTCATTATGTTCTTATCAAAAAATAAAGAGTACAGAGTTGTTCATTTATCCAGTCTGGCAAAGCTGTAAGCTGTTAGCTGTTAAATAGCTATATTTTTAACAAAAAATAAAAAGTACAGAGTTATTCATCTATCCAGTCGGGCAAAGCTGTCAGCTGTTAAAAAGCTATGTTTTTATTAAAACAATAAAAAGTACAGAGTTGTCCACTTATTCAGTCTGGGAAGACAGTCAGCTGTTAAATAGCTATCACCTGAAGTGTTATTTATTTATGAATATAGATTGTTTAACGACCGAAGAACGCCTGAGAATAGTTAAAACTTGCTACAAAAGTGGAGATTCAAATGTGGGCACTTTTCGCATTACGGCGTGATTATGGTCACCATAATCGATCTACTGTGCATAGAACTGGCAAGATCATAAAGAAATTTGAAGAGACTGGAAGCGTTACAGATGTGGTCAGGCCTGGCCATCATCGCAATGTACACACTGCCGAAAATATCGCTTCTGTTAGTGAAAGTGTGACGGATAATCCCAATTTATCGATTACACGGCATTCTCAGAAACTGGGTTAAACAGTTAATACTTACTACAAAAGTGGTGATTCAAACGTGGGAACTTTTCGTGCATTACGACGTAATTATGGTCGTCATAATCGATCTACTGTAACAGAAATTGGCAAGATTATAAAGAAATTTTAAGAAACTAGAATCGTTACAGATGTGGTCATTGCAATCTACGCACTGGCAAAAATATCGCTTTTGTTTATATAAGTATGGCGGATAATATGATAACCGATTTTTTTTTGCCTAAAATTGAAGAATATGAACTGAACGATATATGGTTTCAAAAAAATGTTGCCACGGGCCATACAACATGACCGATTTTACCTTTAATGTATGAAAAGTTTGAAGAAAACGTAATTTAAATTGGCCACCAAGATCATGCTATTTGACACCGTTAGACTTTATTTAGTGGGGCTACCTTAAAGACCGTGTTTACTCTGATAATCCCCGAATGTTTACACAAAGATTATGCGGCTGAAGACATCAGGTATGGCAGCTCACGTCAACTCGTGCCGACAGAAAACTGTTACAACAAAACAAAGATTATCCTTCCTGGACTAGAAATGTGTCCAAGAATTTTTCAATTTTTAGGATATGCCGAAACCCAGAGATATATATTTTTTCTACATTAGTAATACTGTGACAAACAAAACAAATATCCTTACATTCGTTGAATGAGAGATATAAGATAGCTTCTTACATCCAGAGAACTTATACGCATTCCATTTTTAGACTCAATCAACAGAACCTACAACTATTTTGGACATCAAAGTTTGAGAATCAGTTACCAGACTTGGCAATTCTATGAATTGGACAATATGTGATCTCAACAAAACGGTGCCACGAGCCATACAACTCAACGGATTTTGGCTTTAATGTATGAGAAGTTTCCAGAAAGCGTAATTTCAATTGGCTGCCAAGATTATGCAATTAGACTTTTTTTAGTGGGGCTATGTCAAAGACTCTGTTGAGGCGGATAATTCCCAAACGTTGGAGCCTTTGAAAACCAACATTCGTCAAGTTATCGCCGAGATACCGCCCGAAAATTACCTCAAAACAATCCACAGCTGCAACTAATCCAGAGGCGGGCATTTAAATGACATTGTATTTCATACATAATGGCAGGGTCCAACGTCCATTACTCGTATAATGAAATAAAAGTTTCATCGAAATTATAGATGTAGGTGTATTTTATTTAACTTTGCTTTTGAAACCGAAAATGGATAACCGATTATTTATAAGTATTACAGGTATAAATATTCTACTTGGTAAATATGTCATCGATATAGAAAACAACATGCCCTAGCAAAAAGTGGGTGATACCTCACTCTTCTAACTCTCATATAAAAACTCGATATAGCGGCTAAAGCAATCGTCAACAAAATTTTGAACCATGGAGATTGATAGCAAATCCTTAGTCTAATGCGAATTTATGTTATGAAAAAAGGGAGTTTTTCCGCCCACACTATACACAGGTTTAAATGACCATATCTCATTAATTATTAGAGATAAATGAGATTTATTATATCTGCTGTTAGCATAGAAGTAATACGGCCTAGGAAAAATGGCTGGTGAAGTGACCCTTTATATAAAAATTTAATATAGCTGTAGTTAGTAATCGAAAGAAATTTATAAGACTTAAAAATACTAAAGTTGCGAACGAATTAAATAGAATTAACAAATTTATTTACATCTCATGAATGAGACATGGCAGAGCTTCTCACATTCAGTGAGCTTACACGCGTTCTATTTTTAGACTCATTTAATGAGACCTACAGTTTAACGACGATTCCGAACGCCTTAGATTGGGAGGCATTTACAGGGCTTGTCGATTACTCGATGTGTTCGTCAGATATATCGATATGCGTCAAAAAAGACTAAGCAAATAGTTATGCTAATGACCATTTTATTCTGGTGTTATTTTAGGTAAGAAGTTAAGCATTATGGGATTACGCAAATTGTTTTTATCCCACTCTATTAGTGGCGTGGCAGCTCACAACGGGTTGGCTAATAACCTATAGAAATACTATATTGATTGTAGATATTGAATAGGTGCAAAAATGTAGGAAAAATATTGAAAATACTCATTATCGTATAGATAAGTTCTTACCTACTGAACCGTATTTTAAACAAGAGCGCGGCCAGGCGATGAGAATTGCTTAAATCAATCTAGATTATTAAAAAGTACATATACGAAGTGTGATCAAAAAATAACCTTTATTTTAAATTTTTTTCAAAAAGTATTTATTTATTCAACAATTTCTATTTTATTTCCTTTAAAGTAGTCCCCTCAGATATAATATATTTGTGCCAGCGTTTCTTCTAATCTTCGAAACACTTCTAAAACGCGCTTTTTGGTATTGCCTGTTTCCATTTTTCTTTTATCTCCTCAATCGTAGCAAAACGCTTTCCTTTCATCGATGTCTTCAGTTTTGGGAAGAGAAAAAAGTCAGCGGGGGCATGCTTGCGGTTTTGCTTTTGGCCAAAAACTCACGCTCAAGCATCGATGTGTGAGCTGGTGCGTTATCATAGTGCAAAATCCATGATTGGGTTTTCCACAATTCAGTGCGTTTCTGAGGAATTGCTTCGCGCAAACGGCGCATAGTAAGATAGTCAAGATAGTATAGTCAAGATAGTATTCCTTATTGACCGTACGACCTTATGGCAAGGATTCATGGTGCACCACGCCATTGCAATCGAAGAAAACAGTGAGCAAAACCTTCAAATTTCACCGAACTTGACGTGCTTTTTTCGGTCTTGGAAACGCTTCTGGACGCTTCCATTGGGATGATTGGGCTTTGGTTTCAATGTCATAGCTAAACACCAATGATTCGTCACCAGTTATGACTTTTTTGAGGAAATCTGGATCGTCGTGGACGACATTCAACAGCTGCTGAGCGATATTCATGCGACGTTGTTTTTGCTCAAAATTTAACAATTTTGGAACAATCTTCGCTGCCGCACGTTTCATGCCTAAAACATCCGTAAAAACTGTTTGGCATGAGCCGAACGATATGCCAACATCATCAGCAATCTCTCTAATACTGTTTCGACGATTATCCAAAATCATTTTTTTTTCACTGCTTCAATGTTTTCATCGGTTGTTGACTTGCTCGGGCGACCAGGACGAGCATCGTTATTGACATCTTCTCGGCCTTCCTTAAACCGGTTATACCACAATTGAACTTGTGTTCTGCTCATAGTAGACTCGCCAAATGCCACAGTCAAACATTTCAAATGTCCTTGCACATTTAATTTCATTTTTTTACACTAAACTTAAACAGTTTCTTTGATTCATTTTTTCGAACAGTAAATAATCGAAGAGAACACCAGAACACGACTAACCTTTTTATCTGTCAAAAGCAAACTGACAATCCAAACTAGCTGATATAGTCAACATATATGACAGACATGGGTACCAACATAACAGAAAAAATATGCGAAAATCAGACATACGTAACTCATGAAATTTGAAAAGAACTGTTTTTTTTTATCACACCTCGTATTCTGAAGTTTCGGATAAGCATTTTCGGCATTAATTTGGTTCGGAGAAACTCATGCCAAAATTAATATCGGGCTGAGTTGTAGACTGTCACTTTGGCGAATATTTTATTCGAGAAAGCTTCTAACTTAGACGTTTCTTGAATAAAGGCTTGCACTCAATATAAAAAAAAAGTTGTGGAATTTGTAGCTAAATTTGTCCACCAAACAGTAAAAACCAAATACAAATTTTCTTGCATTTCATGAATGAGATGTAGCAGAGGTCGTAGACTCATTCAACTAAACCTACAGTTCACCGAATATTTACAACGTCACAGTTGGAGAAGCATCTACAAGTCTTGTCGATTACTTGACTACTCGAAATGTTTGTCAGATATATCGAAGAGACTGTTGAGATTTTTTCCTCGTGGAAAGATCATATAATACACGATTCAATTCCTAATATCATATTGCGAATGTTGAGAAGGTAGTTAGTTGTATTCATATACAGGGTGGCCCAGAATGAACGAAGTGGTGTGTATTCCTTATAACTTTTTTATTATAATTTTTTTTTTTTTCTTTTTATTCTTTTGTAAAGAAGACTTGGATTTGGAATTTATAATGGAGCAATATACAACTGAACAATGTGTCCAAATCGTTGAAATTTACTTTGTAAATCAACGGTCCATTGTGTTGACTCAGCGTGCATACCATCGTTAATTTAATGCGCGGGTTGCACCCTCTCAGTCAATAATAAACCGTCTTGTTGCAAATTTTCGAGAACAAGGAGCAGTAAGGAACCTTCCTGGTGCTGGCAGACGACGAACGGTGCACACGGATGACAATATTCAAGTGGTACAGGAGAGTATTTAGGAGGATTCACAAACATCAACCAGGAGACGTTCGACACAACTTAGCATCATAAGAATGTTTCCATACAAAATTCAAATTGTCCAAGAATTGAAACCGACAGATTACCAGCAACGACTTGACTATGCAATTTATTTCCAGCAAAAAGCACAAGAGAATCCTAATTTTATTCATAACTTAGTTATGAGTGACGAAGCCCATTTCCAATTAAATGGGTTCGTTAACAAGCAAAACTGTAGGATATGGGCTACGGAAAACCCGAGACAATTACACCCAGTTAAGTGTACTGTTTGGTGCGGTGTTTCTTCAGAAAGGATCATTGGCCCATATTTTTTTGAAAATGAACGAGGTGTTGCCATTTCCATCAATGCTGATCGACATCGGGCCATGTTGGAAAATTTTGTAAGGCCAGTCGTGGAAAACCATCCGCAAATATGGTTCCAACAGGATGGAGCCACAGCGCACACTGCGAGGGCCACAATGGCTCTTTTACGCGACATATTTGGTGAAAGAATAATTTCGCGTACAAGCTCCAGACTTTTTCCTTTGGGGTTATTTAAAAGGGAAAGTTTATGTTAATAAGCCCAGGACTTTTGACGAATTAAAATCCAATATTCGAGACGAAATTAATAACATAACACCGGAAATTTTGTGAAAGGTCATGGAAAATGTGTTGGAAAGAGCACATTTGTGCGAAGCAGAAAATGGCCACCACTTGCGGGATATCATTTTTCATAACTAATCTAAAAATATTCCCCATAAATTTACTGTATTTAAAAAAAAAATTAAAAAAATATGTCTTAAATAAAAGTTATAAGCAATTCACACCACTTCGGTCATTTTGGACCACCCTGTACGAGTATTTCTGTTTGTTCTAAACTGTATTATAACAACGAATTAGTTTTAAATAAATGTAGTGTCATCTTCACAAACCAAAAGAAGTAACTGAAACAATATTTGAGCTTGATAGCGTACATTAAGTTACAATGTCTGCCTTTTCACTTTTCCTTTACGAATCCTTATTGTTATATCCCTCCTCTCCTTAAAACAGAGAAATAACAAATGTGACTAACAAAAAATGTATTTGTTCGAATTAATTCTAGGGTTCTTAATTCTAGGAAACAACACAACACATACAAACAAACGTCTCAGTCTCTTAATGGTTTCTTCTAATCCCAAACGCATTATATGTCATATCTTTCAGGCTGCCTTTAAGGTTTACGATTGAAGTGTCATAATCCGAAACCGTAATGAAGTATATCAGCTCTCCATTTACAACTTCTGGAAGTCAATTCCTCGGTGACCCCTGATATTTAAAGTGAGCCCAAATCGACACTAAGCCATAACAGCCAGGACCACCGTAAACACATCTCAACACATATAAGACTATATGAAATGGTACATACACATTTACAAGTCGATACTACCACCACCATACCACGGTTATCGTCACTCATTTGCAGTAAAAGTAACCCTGAAAGACTGGCAATGTCACATCCTTACATATGATATCGAAGGACTCTATCCTCTCATCGACTATGGTTAAGAAATGGCACAAGAACACTGAACACTGCACGGAAACCAATGAATATATGAAAGAAACTCACACGCATACGTTTAAGTAAAAAAAGCAAAGAAAAGAGGCAGGCTATAAAACAAAAGCCCTCAGTTAATTGGCAATATGCTACGGCTGTGGAGCAGCAGCGATACCATTGCCAAAGGCTGAATGACAATGCTTGTGCTGCCACAAAAGACAAAGGGGACCAGGCAAGCAAACGAACGAGGACTCTTGCAAAGGCAACAGCAGCAGCAACACACTCGGCTCGGCATATGTACCAACCGCACTGTACCGCCGTGATGGCAAGCGCAGTGGAGCCGCTGTACACGCATATAGCAAACGAGAACACAAACTATAAATTGCTTCGTTTATTGATTTGATATGTAAAGAGGCAGCTATGAATGAGTCCACTGAAAGATGAGACGCGCACCACAGCACAGAGGGTATCGTTTAGGGCGGGAGAAAGAAATGGAAATAATTGCATTAAAAGCAAGTTTTAATTGAAATTACATTCTCAAAGCCTTGCTAGGCATAGAGAGGAATCGAGCAGCCAATACCGCATTACACTGAATGAACATCATCCCCCTTGAGGCAACGCACAAAAAAGTTTTGGGTAGCGCCGAATGAGTGAGCACAACAACTGGATGCAAGTCATTTGAATCCCCTAAACTATTCCATCCATCCATTCATTCATCTGATATAGAACATTATGAGTAAATGTCACTACAACATTGACAGCTGTAATAATAATGTTGCCGTCGTCGTTGGTGCAGCAGCATTCTTGATGTACCTAAAACTCTAATGGGTAGTAAAGTGTAGAAGAGCAGTGATATAAAGGAGCACGGATATAGGGAATGTTTACACAAGGATTATGCGGCTGAAGACATCAGCTATGACAGCTCGAATCAACTCGTGCCGACAGAAAACTGTTACAACAAAACAATGGAAAAATGACAGCCAATGCCAATTGTATTCTTCAATAATACTAAGCAATCGAGTGGAAACAATTGATTTAAAATGTAACAGCTTTTTTAATGTAAATCACGTATTTAAACATACAAATCTGGTACTTCTTCTTTTTCAGTGACGACTGGAATAGACTTCCTACGCCGTCCGTAGAAAATAATTCCAAGCTCTTCGATCTTCTGCGCTTCCCTTCTAATTCGTCACACCAAGTTTCGATAGTATTTTAAAAGCCTGGTTCTTCCAACGAAGTTTTGGTCGCCCTCTTCTGCGTCGTCCATCGAGTTCGTTGTCGAAAATATTCCATGCCGGAGCATTTGGGTCCATCCGCACAACATGACCCAGCCAACGCAATCGCCGTATATTAATGCGTTTGACCACGTCGATGTCGGCATATAGCTCATACAGCTCATTGTTCATGCGACGCCGATACTGTCCATTAACGGTGATGGCTCCACACATTTTCCGGATCATTTTCCTCTTGAAAACTGCCAGTTTTGCGTCATAACCCAGGATTCTGCGCCACATAATAGGACAGGTAAAACCAACATCTAGTGCAGATGGACTTTTGTCACTTCCAAAATGTATACTTGAGCACCGTTCAATTATCTTACTTTTTTGGAATCATCGCCAGTATCAAAGTTATAGGGGACAGCACTCTCAACCATTAGAATATTCGTAACAAAGAACTAGATGAAATTCATGATATGTGACATTTTATTCCCTGGTACTGCTGCTTCAGATGCAAATCTCAAGATATACAAAATCTCAGTACTCAGCTATGATTATATCTACTATACTAATATCTACTATCTATCCTATTTCCTTCCCCACATATCAAACAAATAACAAATAAAAAACAAGTTCTAACGTCGTACATAATACGAGATTTACTCTCAGATACCAATTACCACCTAAATTTGATGTAATCTATTAATTGTTAATGTTCAAGTTAGTTAGCGATGGAATTTTCACAAATAATCGACATTCTTCTTTTGTATGTGCGTACAAAGTTAATTACTGGAACTAAGTAATTATTCAAGAGTTAATTATCGATAATAAGCTATAACTGTTGAGTTAACTGCCTACACACGAGTCTGTATTTCGTTACATATGGCATTACACTGTAATAAGGCAAAGTCTTATTACCATGCAGGTGAACTTGAATAGATTTTGTTGTCAACCTAGCACAGTGGGGTACATTGTTGGGATTGCCAATATTATGGCATTGTTGAGATTGCCACTCAACCGAGAGGAGGAGAGGAGGCCGAGAGGAAACCATTTACCAAATCTACTTGTTCATGCACCTTCTGCGGACGATCCTCCAATACTATTTTGTGAGTTTTCTTAACTGTGGACACCTCAATTGCTCAACCATTACGGTATTCGTTTTGGCAGCTCGTACGGCCTCGTTTAAACTCTGCTACCTAATATTTTATAGTCGTGAACGAAGGAGCAGGTACCTCTACCATTTTGTGGATTTTCTTAACCGTGTCCGGCGTGGACACCTCAATTGGTCAACCATTAGGGTATTCGTTTTGGCAGCTCGTACGGCTTCGTTTAAAATCTGCTACCTAATATTTGACAGTCGTGAATGAAGGAGCAGGTACCTTTACCATTTTGTGAATTTTCTTAACCGTGTCCGACGTGGGCACCTCAATTGCTCAACCATTATGGTATTCGTTTTGGCAGCTCGTACGGTCTCGTTTAAACTCTGCTACTTAATATTTTACAATCGTGAGCGAAGGAGCAGACTCCCCTAGAGTAGAATTCAGCTCAGCTTTAATATTGATTAGCCTAAGACCTTTCAAATGGAAATATTGAATTACACAACAGTTACAATTTGTTCCATGTCCAATTCTCGTACAAATCCAATAAGATCGTTAACTTTTTGTGGATCAATTAAAAATACTAAACTAAATGGCGCCTTGAAACTTAAAACATATGTTAAGGTAGCTACTTTTAACAAAAATAATTTTTTTCAAACTGCTGGCACTTTCTACACGTCAGGTCGGCTAGTTTTAGGACCGCCCTCGTAACTAATGACGTCTATTTGGCATAGAAGAACTTCATAATCAATTCAAAATTTATAAAAAAAGGACATTAAAGAGGACAATAAAACAAATAATATGTAATCAGAACCTGGCATGCTCAGCTCGATACAGAAATTTTAGTTACAAATTAATCAGGAGTTTAACGAAAGACATTTTATAGTTTTATAAACTCCGTAATGCACATTTTTAAAGTACAGAAATCCTTGATAATAAACAAAGGATTTTCATAACCTTTTCCCCCTTTCTATAGATTACATCATCGATATTTTAAATTTTAAAACTGTTACAAATGTTGAAATATCTTTTGATAGTTATTTAGTACTAACAATTTTGAAAATGCCCATTGATAGGAATAAATAAATAAATAAATAAAAATATATAATGAAATAAAAAGTACGAAAATGAGACTGGTAAATCTTTAGCTCAACATGATAATATTAATATATCTCTCATTGAAGTTGAAGGTGAGGAAATTTGCAGTTTTTGGCACTAAAATCTGAACCTTCGCTCATTTCGCAAGAAATGTGATAAAATATATGTGACAAAATTGTAATCTTTTACTTTTAGCCTAAAGCTGATATTCAAAACCACCGATATGGCAAGGCTGCCCGCTGTTAAATACCCGTCATTTGAAGTGTTATTTATTTAGGCAAAGGTTTGCCATTTACGAATATGAATACGTTTAACAATCGAAGAACGCGTAAAAATAGTTAAAACTTACCGCAAAAGCAGTGATTCAAACGTGGGCGCCTTTTGTGCATTATGGAGTGATGATGGTCGTCATAATCGACTTTCGATACAAGGAATTGACAAAATTATAAAGAAATTTGAAGAGGCTGGAAGCTTTACACACAGGCCTGTGCATTATCGTAATGTAAGCACTGCCGAAAATATGGTTTCTGTTAATGAAAGTGTGGTGGATAATCCAAATTTCAATTCAGAACGCTGTGGCCTCAAGATAAACGAATTTTTTTGGCCTGCAATTGAAGAATATAAATTTGACGATATATGGTTTCAACAAGACAGTGCCACGAGCTACACAAGACGGCCTTTCAGAAAGTGTAATTTCACATTTTGGTGACGAAAATTGTAGACCAAAATCATGCGATTTGATGCCGTTACACTTTTTTTTTTGTAGAGCTATGTGAAAGACCAGATAATACCCAAATATTGGAGTATTTGAAAACAAATATTAGTGAAGTTATCCACGATATACGGCCCAAAATTTGCGAAAAAGTGGTTGAAAATTACCTCAAAAGGATTCACTGCTGCAACCAATCCAGAGGCGATGATTTAAATTACATTGTATTTCGTATATAATGGCAAGATCCAAACATTATAATGCAATAAAAGTTGCATCGAAATCAAAGCTTTATGTGTGTTTTATTTTACTTTATTTTTTAAAAAAAAATTGGCGCTCCTTCTTAAAATCTGAACCTTTCGCCCATTTCATAGGAAATGTGATAGAATAATTTGATCTCTTTTACTTTTAGCCTAAAACTGATAGATTTAATTTAAAAATTTTCACTTTACACCACGGTGGATGTCCCCATAATCATACTAAAACACAACATCATTAAGATAAAAGCAGATTTAACGAACCTCGGATCTTACGAATTCAACATTTAATGAGCAGAGAAAATTTTTGTATTGAGCAAATTCTTTACTACAGCAAATTTTCTTAATTTTATTCTCTATGAGGAACCATTTTTAAGAAAAATAACATTTTTGGCACAACAATTTTCCATTTCTTCTTCGTTTTTATAATCCGATTTACACTTCATAGGAAATGTCATTGAATAAGTTTGATCTCATCTTGGTTATGTCTAAAACTAAGTCTGGACATTTTTCAGTTCACATCGCAGTGGAAAATTTGTATCTTGACTAAATTTTTTATTACACCAATGTTTATATCTGCGAAACTGCATTTTCAGATTTAACTAAAAGTTTACTAACAACATTGGCTAGTCTATTGGAATTACATTGTAACCGGGTTCTGCATACGAGGTGTGTGAAAAAAATTAGGTGCATTTTCAAATTTCGGGGGCTACGTACATTCGACTTTCGATTATTATTATTTTTTTATGTTGATACAGTCGTCTCGAAGATATGTTGACGGTTTTATCCATATAGCACGTTTAGTTTGTTTGTGAGAGGCATAACTAAGAAAAGTGTTTTGCGTGTTTGCCGGATTTTCTGCTATCGAAAAAAATGGATCAAAGAAGTTGCATCTAATTTTGTGTAAAAAATGGAATTAAGTGCTCAAAAACACTTGAAATGTTTACAGTGACATTCGATGAGAGTACTCTGGGTCAAAAACATGTTTACAGGTGGTATAAACTCTTCACACAAGGCCGAGAAGATGTGAATGTCGATGCTCGCTCTGGACGCCCCAGCACAAAAACAACCGATGAAAGTGTTGAGAAAGTAAAGAAAATTGTTATGGAGAATCGTCGAATCACAATTAGAGGAGTTGTTGAGGACGTCGGCATATCGGTTGGCTCATGTCATGCAATCTTTGCGGAAATTTTTGGCATGAAGCGTGTGGCAGCGAAGTTCGTTCCAAAATTGCTGAGTTTTGACCAAAAACATAGCCTCATTAGCATCGCTCAGGAATTGTTGAATTACATTAACGATGATTTAGATTTAAAAGAGTCATAAATGGTGAGGAATTATGGATATACGAGTATATGGTTAAGACATCGAAACCAAAGCTTCATCGTCCCAATGGAAGAGTCCAGGAGAGCCAAGACCAAAAAAAAGCACGTCAAGTTCGATCAAATGCCAATGTTTTGCTCACTGTTTTCTTCGTTTACCATGGCGTAGTGCATCAGGAGTTCTTACCACAAGGTCGTGCGGTAAATAAGGAGTATTACCTTGAAGTTATGCGCCGTTTGTGTGAAGCAATTCGAAAGAAACGCCCGGAATTGTGGGAAAAAATTCATGGCCTTTGCATCATAATAATGCATCTGCTCACTCATCTTTGCTTGTGAGAGATTATTTGACCAAAAACAACGTCGTTGTCATGCTTCAGGCACCGTATTCACCAGATTTGGCCCCCTGGGACTTTTTCCTGTTCCCAAGATTGAAGAGACCCTTGAAAGGAGGGCGTTTTACGACGATTGAGGAGATAAAAATCGAATCGCTGAGAGAGCTCAAGGACATACCAAAAAGTGCATATCAGAACTGCTTTGAGGATTGGAAAACACGCTGGCACAAGTGATATCACACAAGTGGTATCTCAAGGAGACTACTTTGAAGGAGATAAAATAGAAATTGATGAATAAATAAATATTTTTTTTAAAGAAATGAAAATTCAGTTTATTTTTTGAACACACCATATACGACTCTATCTTCCTAATATGCTGACAAAATGGTATTACAATTGTTATCCCACTGTGTGTACTGTTGCTTCCCATACCAAGTCAACGTCATAACAATTATCAACAAACATAAGAATATAACTACGCATACGTAGTTATTTATAACAATCCACAGAGTTTTCGAACTTGCCACATTTAAGGATTTAGAATACCGGTATCTGTGGCAATACAACCCATACATACATATGCATGAAAATGCTTACAGATAAATGTAAGCTTATCCTTTCTTGATGTGTTTGTACGCGAGTGTGTGTGTGTGAGTATGGAGTATTGTTTAACTATGTGACAACATATATACTTATACATTTACACTTACTTACATGGCATATCTAGTTAAATGTATCTAAATACTCGCGTTTCTATCTACATATCTATCTCTAGTAATACTACCGCAACTACCTGGTGCCACCTAAATCTATGTAAGCGTGTGAGGTTGAACACCCTGCTGGTGTGTGTGTGTGTGAATGTATGGCGGAATGTGAATGTGTTTGTATGAACTGAAGTGGCTTTTAATGTAAATGTCAACGATTTTGTTCACACGAGCGAGCGAGATTTTTAACAAAGCGCCAATGACATGGCAACTCCCAAGGGGAGGATTACATTAGAATCCATGTAACAAAAAAAGGTAATACGACAAAAAATACTACATATGTATGTGTATTGGCTACAGATACACCGTGTCGACTGCACACCGGCGAAAATGTGTGCACATATTTGAAGAGCTTAATTGCCTGTATTTGTCAGATTCCAAGTGATTAGGATCGCATGATATGGAAGAAAAATGTTCATATGTAATGTTATCTGTAATATTGTAAAACATTTGCAGTTTGTTTATTATATTCAAACAATCGGAAATTTTTATCATGATTATACATAGTCCTGCCACATGTTCTGTTACACAATTTCCAGCGCTTATCGTTCAAAACTTCTTGCGGGAATAGAACGGTTAACTTTTTTTTTCAGAACACATGCACTGATTAGTGAAGAATACTAGTCAGTTTGGTTTCAGTTTGCAATCTATTAACATGGAGTGGGGCGTTAAAGAGAATCGAGTCGGCGTAATAGCGTTGCATAAGTGCGGAAAGAGTGCTGGCCAAATTTTCGAGTTGCTAAAACCACTCGGAATATCAAGAATGTTCGTTTATCGTGCTATTGCTCGCTTCGGCGAATTGTCTGGAGTAGAAGACAGGCCAAAAAGTGGTCGCCCGCGTGTTGTCCGTACGAGTGCGGTAGTAAAGGCAGTGCGTGAAAGAATTCGGGGAAATCCCCTTAAAAAGCAGAAAATCATGTCCAAGGAATTGGATATATCAACCAGATCCATGTCTAGGCTGATTCGGGATGATCTGCATATGAAAGCCTATCGTCGGTCCACGGGACATCTTCTAACTCCTAAGCTAAAAAAAAATTAGGCTGGAAAGATGCAAGCGACTTTTGCAGTGGCACGCGGACAATGGCCATGAAAACATTCTGTTTACGGATGAGAAAATTTTTACCGTGGAAAAAGTTTTCAACAAACAAAATGACAAGATTTATGCCACTTCATCTAAGGAAGCGAAAAAAGTTGGTCCAAGGGTTCAACGTGGCCATCATCCCTCTTCCGTAATGGTTTGGTGGGGGATCTCCCACCATGGTGTCACATCCCTCCATTTCTGTGAAAAGGGCGTAAAAACTGGTGCAAAGGTTTACCAAAAAGATGTGTTAGAGGGTGTTGTAAAGGGTTTGACCAATACCCTTTTCAATGGACGTAGATGGATCTTCCAACAGGACTCTGCTCCTGCGCACAAAGCTAAAACCACGCAGGAGTGGCTCAGAATCAATATTCCTGGCTTTATAGCAGCAGAAGATTGGCCATCAGGGAGTCCAGATCTCAATCCACTGGATTATGCTTTGTGGTCAGAATTGGAGAATATGGCTTGCAAGACTCCCCACTGAAATTTGGGAAGCCTTGAAACAGCATTAACCAGAGCAGCGTCCTCGATCTCCATGGAAATCGTACGTGCGGCTATAGCCCAATGGCCACACCGTTTGAAAGCTTGTGTTAAGCAGAAGGCGGCCATTTCGAGTGAATACAATTTTTTTTAATAACCAATATTGTCTTCTAATAAATGAAATAATTTTGAATACAATATGAATATTGGTTTTTTTTATCGCGTTTTATATTTGTAACAGAACATATGGCAGGACTAGGTAATTGTATTTCGCTGGTAAAATTTGAGTATTCATCATCACCAAACAAATGGAAAATATTGTGCAAGAATATTTGGCAATGAAGAAACAGATGCTCTCAGTTAAACAATAAAACCAATGTAACAATTCTGAAGTCATGCTCGACGACATTTCAACCCCATAAACTAACTTTTTTTAATGTTTTTATAACAATGAATTAACATTTCATATCCATCAACACAGGCCGGTTATCAAAGAAGAGCTCAAACTGTAAATTCTTCCTGGTAAACTGAAACTGAAAATAGCTGTCTTCAGCTCATTTGAGCAAGCTTGGTTTAACTCAAGTCACCTCTTCATGAAGAGAAGAAACTCTTGTCATCAGAATTGTAGCACATTAAATCCTTTCCACAAGAAATAAAACCATCAAGGCAAAAAGTTGCCACACCATATCTTAGAAACGCGGAATTTTACAAAATTTGGAAGCAAAGAATAAATATAATGAAAATATTAATGCAAACGATCAATTTTCACTTGCTCTAAAGTAACTCACTTAGTAACTGCTACCAAGAAATTTTTCTGTCCATTTAGTCATCCATTTAGTGGTTTCACAACCACCGATCTCGCAAGGCTGCCAGCAGTAAATACCCGCCATTTGAAGTGTTGATTATTTATGGAAAAATTCGCCATATACGAAAATGAACCGTTTAACAATCAAAGAACGCTTAAAAATAGTTAAAACTTACTATAAAAGTGGTAATTCAAACGTAAGCACTTTTCGTGCATTACGGAGTGATTATGGTCGTCATAATCGACTTTCGGTACAAGGAATTGACAAGATTATAAAGACATTTGAAGAGACTGGAAGCTGTACACACAGGCCTGTGCATTATCGTAATGTAAGCACTGCCGAAAATATGATTTCAGTTAAGGAAAGTGTGGTGGATAATCCAAATTTCAATTCAGAGCGCTATGGCCTCAAGATAACCGATTTTTTTTTGACTGCAACTGAAGATTGTGAACTGGACAATATGTAGTTTCAACAAGACGGTGCCCCGAGCCACACAACACTACCAATTTTGCATTTAGTGCATGAGAAGTTTCCAGAAAGCGTAATTTTACGTTTTGCCGTCGTTGGTTTGCCCCCAAGATAATGCAATTTGACGTCGTTAGACTTTGTTTATGACACTACGTCAAAGACCGTTTTTACAGGGATAATCGCTAAACGTTGGAGGATTTGAAAACCAACATTCATCAAGTTATCGCCAAGATACCGCCCGAAATCGCGAAAAAGTGGTCGAAATTTACCTCTAAAGGATCCACTGCTGCAACCACTCCAAAGGCTATGATTTAAATTACACTGTATTCCGTATATAATGGCAAAGTGCAAGCATTATAATGCAATAAAAGTGGCATCGAAATCAAAGCTTCATGTGTGTTTTATTCAACTTTACTTTTGAAACCAAAAAATTGATAACCCGCTACTTACTTAACTACAAATTTTCCGTTTTGTGATGTCGAGCATTTAAAAAAAAAATTAAACGATCTCAGTGAATTTGGAGACATGGAAAAAATTGATCACCGTTGTGCAATTCAATATTTCCATTTGAAAGGCCTCAGTTCAATCGATATTAAAGCCGCGCTAGATTTTATTCCTGGGAAGTCTGCCCCTTCGATTACGACTGTAAAATATTGGGTAGCAGAGTTAAAACGAGGCCGTATGAGCTGCCCAAACGATTACCGTAGTTGTCGACCAATTGAGGTGTCCACGCCATACACGGTTAAGAAAATCCACAAAATGGCAGAGGAGTCTGCTCCTTCGTTCACGACTGTCAAACATTCCGTAGTACGAGTTGCCAAGACGAACACAGTAATGACGGATGAATTGAGCTGTCCACGCCAGACGCAATTAAGAAAACGCATAAAATGGAATTGAATTGGAGCTGAAATAATAGACATTTCAAAAAGTGCTACATATCGTATATTGACCGTCGACTTGAAAACGAGACAGTTGTGTGCAAAATGGGTGCCGCGCTTACTTTCAATAGAGCAAAAACAGCGTCGTGAAGGTGTTCCAGTAGAGTGTTTGGCGATGTCTCACCGCGTCGATATATAATCATGGATGAGGCATCCACTATTACGATGGCCAAAATTAATGAATTAAGTTCGAATTGCTTCATCACGCACCTTGCTCGCCAGATTTAGCTCTCTCAGACTACTTTCTATTTGCAAACCTGAAAAAATTGCTTGGTGGTAAAAGATTTGCCAACAATGAAGAGGTGGAGTCTGCGGTTAATGGCTATTTTAAGGAGTTTGACGGTTTTTACTGTGAACAGGATTTAGAAGCTATTGAATATCGCTGGGAAAAGTGTATCGAGCTATCGGAGAACATGTTAAAAAAAATAAAGACAAATTTTTTCAACTTTTTGGGTCTTTCTTGTTTCATTGGCTAGTTTGGGACAGGAATTCATCAATAATATTGTAATAATATAATATAATAATAATAATAATAATATAATATTGTAAGACAATTTTTACAAAATGTATTTACATGTATTCTGCCATAGAATGCAAGCAAGCTGTATTAAATTTTACTGCGTTTAATTCTCTCTCTGTGGCACAGAAACCCTTTCAATACCGAAGCTATTGCGATGACATAAAAGACATCCCGAATTTATTACTTTTTAACTTTTCAAACTCGTCTTTCAATTCCACGTGCACTCCATCACGAAAATTGGATGCAGCCATTTCGCGGCAGATGTTTATTTTACACCACAAAATACGGGACGACTTGCCACGCAGCTGAGGGGGGTTGTATGAACTGTCACTGCCCTGTGCTAGCCACACACAAGGAGAGCGAGAAAATTTGACTGTGGCACTTAAACGGTAATGTTTATGTCAACAATTCTGTAATTACTACCAATGAATGAATGGCACTGAGCTGCATGGTGCACAGTGGTGTGAGACGTAAACGCTAGAGATGATGGTAAAATAGTATAACCGAAATTGGAAAAGGTCTCTGTTCTCATGGGAACAAGGAATTACATGTGGTAATACTAATCTGGGCTCTTTGATTGTTATTCACCTGAGAATAATCAGAATCCTTTGCAGAAATATCCGAACCATATTATGATAATCGACTTTTAAGCATTTATTCCTTGTTAATGCCATCGAACATTCTTTGGATGAAAGCCAAAGAGGGAAGGTGACTATTTTGAGTAACCAAAGTGCCATACTGTCATCGACAGGTCTGAGGTAAATAACATTTGTTAACGAAATTAAATTTTTTCCCAGCATAGGTGACTCCAACACTACCTTATGATCATGTTGTGAACCAATAAACTCTAATATTAAATACAGGGTGGGCCATATGAGTGTTGGCGATTTAATTCTTCAATTTCTCGGTAACGCGCGGCGCGGGCTGGCGGGGTGATATGTTGTTCGCTGCGCCGCTTCCTGGAAATTTAGTCGCCATGGAGCCGTACACGGGAGTGCAGCGTGCATTTTGTGTCCGAGCGTATTACGAAAACAATAAATGAGTAATTACTGCCCGACGTTTGTGTCGGCATGAACACGGTTTACACGATTTAAGTGAAGTTCCAAGCGCCAATGTGATACGAAAATGGATCAGAATGTTCGAAACAACAGTACCAATTACGGTTCGCGGTCGCCCAGTTTCTGCAAAATCAGCCGAGCGTGGAGCGTGTTCGTGTTTCAGTTCAGCGAAATCCGCAACAGTCAACACGTAAGAGAAGTCAGTCTTTGGATGTCAAAAAAACAACTTTACGACGAATTTTGAAACGTGATTTGCATTTGAAGGCTTATAAGATTCAGATAGTCCAAGAATTAAAACCCGATGATGCCAATAACCGACTTAACTTTGTCAATTTGATGCTAGAGCCGTTCAACAACGTGATTTTTAGTGATGAGGCCTCCTTAATGGCCATGTGAACAAGCAAAATTGTCAGTTCTGGTCCGAGACTAATCCCCGACGCTTGCATGAACGTCCACTTCACAGCCCTAAGCTTGTCGTGTGGGCTGGGATAACGTCAACCGGTATTATTGGACCATACTTTTTTGAGGACGAAAGAGGGCATGCGATGACGGTTAGAGCGAACAATTATTGCAACATGCTAGCAGACTTTGTGGTGCCAGCTTTGCAAGAACTTCAAGGCAATACCTCGAGGATGTGGTTTCAACAGGATGGGGCCACATGTCATACGGCTAGGGTATACATAGAGCTGCTGAAAAATGTTTTTCCTGGAAAACTCATTTCGAAAAGGGGGGATATGGAATGGCCCCCACGTAGCCCCGATCTCTCTCCATGCGATTATTTTATATGGGGCTACCTCAAATCGGTAGTCTACGAGAATAATCCGACCAATTTAGAGCAGTTGAAGAGGAACATTATTCAGGAAAGTAACAAAATACCGAGAACAACTTTTCAACAAGTTTTCCAAAATTTGCGACTTCGGTTCCAAGAGTGTCAAGCAGCCGAGGGAAGCCATTTGGACAACATTATTTTTAAGTCTTACAAATTTCCATGCTTCTACTTTTTAAAAATACAAATATATTTTTTTATGTTTCGTAGTTTTTTTTTAATTGAATATTTAAACCGCCAACACCCTTATGGCCCAAGGAAACCAAATCTCTCAAATGTTAACGATCTACGCATGTTGTAACGAACACCATTTAAAGTGACGCACCAAGAATGTACGGACTCTTTTCAGAGAAGATGACGCTTTACGATTGATACTTGTTCTTGACAAATATAAAACTGGCATCACCTCTATTCTGGGGATGTTACACTCGACCGAAATGCTGTGACATCTACTATCCAAATACGAGGTGTAATAAAAAAATGGTTTTTTTCAAATTTCGTTATTTTCACACTCGGCTTAATTTTATCAAAATTTGTTACATTTTAACACTGTTGACGGACTCATGCAAACCGGTATCTTTTTCATCTCTAGTTGTCGTTGGAAAAGCTCAAACATGCATGTTGTAACTGTCATTTTTCGTTTGCCTCGATAAGCACATACATGGAAGGAAATCGAAATGACTTAAACATCTCTCAAGTATTTGTATAAAATGTTTATTTCCTATCCATGTGATAAACATATGGCATAAGAAAGCTCGGACGCTTTCTGGCGTATCTGCCCCACAAGATGGATCATTAATGAATGCACGACCACGTTTAAATTCCCTCTCTAATGTACATAGTTGCAAATTCATAAATCTTCCTTATAGGCATAAATCTTTCATATTACAAATACCACAAAGTTCATTAACTTTTTCATAATAAGCCATAGATATACAAAGGGTGTACCTATTTAGTGGTTTCATAACAGCCGGTATGGTAAGGCTGTCAGCTGTCAAATACTGTCGTCTAAAGTGTAATTTATTTAGTGTAAGGTTTGTCATTTACGAATATGAATCGTTTAACAATCGAAGAAGGCGTAAAAATAGTTAAAATTGACTACGAAAACGATGATTTAAGCGTGGGCACTTTTCGTGCATTACGACGAGATTATGGACGTTGTAATCGACCTACTGTGCAAGGAATTGGCAAGATTATAAAGATATTGGAAGAGACAGGAGGCAAAATTGTCGCATATGAGGATCGGAGAGCATAGAAGTGATTGTGGAAAAGGCATTGCATCTGAAAAAAGTGACTGTCTGGTACACATTATGGTTTGGAGGTGTCGTTGGACCGTATTTTTTCGAAAATGACGCTGCAGCAACTGCTACCGTCAATTCAGAGCGCTATGGCCGTATGATAACCGACTTTTTTGGGCCTGCAATTGAAGACTATGAACTGGACGATATGTGGTTTCAACAAGACGATTCCATGAGCCACACAACACGACCAATTATGGCTTTATTGTATGGGAAGTTTCCAGTAAGTGTACTTGTAATTTCACGTTTTGGCGACGTCAATAGGCCACCAAGATCATGCGATTTGACGCCGTTAAACTTTTTTTGTGGGGCTATGTGGATAATCCCCAAACGTACTGCCCAAAATGTGTGAAAAAGTGGTCGAAAACTACCTCAAAAGGATTCACTACTATTGAAATGTCTAATGTCCAATTCAACACGACCGATTTTGCCTTTATCGCTTGAGAAGTTTTCAGAGAGCGTAATTCCACGTTTTGCCGGGCGTCAATTGGCCAAGTCAAATTGGGGCTAAGTCAAAGACCGTGTTTGTGCTGATAATCCCCAAACATTGCAGTATTTGAAAGCCAACATTCATCAAGTTATCGCCGAGATATTACCGGAAATGTGTGCAAAATTAGTCAAAAACTACCTCGAAAGGATTCAGTGCTGCAACCAACCCAGAGGCGGTCATTTAAATGGCACTGCATTTAGTACATAATTGCAAGTTCTAAGCATTATAATGAAATAAAAGCTTCATCGAAATTATAGCTTTATGTGTGTTTTATTTAACTTTACTTTTCAAACCAAAAATTGGATAATGCAGTGGAAAAAGAAACTTGTCTGTACAAATCTGAATAAGTCTACCTGTCGAAAAGGTAAGACGTCATAACCCTCTAACGGATTTTCCAAAAAAGTTTTTGAAATATCCCTTGGACCGCCCTTGTATATGTATATATATAATACATGAATATCAGTTTCAACAAATTGTGTCCCAGGGCCTAAAAGACATTATACAGGCAAGTTGGCAAAAATCCATTCAGTATGTTTTTTACAATTCTGTGACCATCAAATTTGTCGTCCACTAAAAAATTATTTCAAAATTTTGTATATTTACAGCAAACAATAAGTTTAACTAAAAATTTCTTCAGCATCCTGCAGTATCTCGTCAACAAATTTTCGAATGTGTTGTTAATTTTGTGGTAAATTTTATATGCATTTCATTCTTTAAACGTTTCAGAAGTGTCATTCAATATTCGCTATTCGCGATTCTTTCTGTTTTTCAAAATTATTGATAAATAGAATAATATGCTCAATCGACAATATGGGGGACCATAACATTATGTTATGTTTTCGGCCGCTGTGCATGGTTCTCACCCATCCCTTTCCCCTCTGCGGACTGTTGACTCAAATCAAATGAATAATGATAAACTAATGTTTCGTTCGTTGCCACATATCATACCGCATGAAAAAATTCTTCTCAACTGCTACAAACGACTCTCCTGTTTTCATTCTACTGTTAGCAAACGCGGCATCCATTGATAAAACATTTTTAACATGCCCAAATTTCCATGTAAAATAGTCGTGTTTTTGCCGACAGAAAATATGTACTCACACCACGTTGTGGCATTGGTTATTACTGTCAGTTCTCCATTAACTTTTCCCACTGTATTCGCCTCTTCTATCATCGGCTACTAAATTGCCTTTGACACCCTTCGCAACAGACACCATTCACCTCTGTGGCGACGCAACCTAAATGTTACCCACAATGCAATAAACTATAACAAACGCTTGAGAGGGGAGGGGAGGGAGGGATCGAATGAATGAATAAGTGAACAGCAGCAGGCAGACGGTAACTTATTGTGCTTTGTCTTTTTGTTTTCCTCATTTCTGGTTTCCTCGAATGCACCCGCAGAAAGTGTTTGAAAGCAACACTGGAGTGCCAGAAGATGCAGCCATGTAAACACATATGGATCTGTGTACACATCCTCCAGTGTTGCCGATACTCTGGCTAAACGCTGGCATCCCATCATGTTTGCTGCTTGAATTTCTTCTGCATGTTTGGTAAACATTTGTATCTCTCGGTGTTGTTTGTGCCTTCATCAGTTGTTATCTACGAGGGGGGTCCATCATTGATCCAATACTATATAATTTGTTTCTCTTTTCGCTGCTCTATTATTGTCTACGATGAGTCGATCCATTTGTTTGCCAGCATTTTTACCGAGAAATGTTATTTGTACGCCGGTTTCGTTTTCCTTCTTGTGTTTGTTTGCCTATTTAATTCCATTTCACTTCACATCCATTACAAGTTGAATACTATTTCGGTTTATTAAATTTATTTTCGTGTTGAAATAATAGTTTATCGTGTCTACGTGAGTCATGGATCTAAAATACTTTTATTAAAAATTCATTGGGGAGACTTTTTCCAAAAAGAAAAATTAACGATGCCTGGGAATTAATCAAATTTACTTTGCGACTGATGGAGGACATAAATATAATTTTATGTACCGAACTTACGCAAAGATTGACAGCTGCCATAGCGAGTCGTTAGACGGCATTCGGCCCAAATCGATAAAAAATAATACGCTGCTGAAGGTGAAGGAGACCAAAATGTTTTGAAAAATGATGTATTATCATACTCTCATTAGAGTGGCAATTATCTGTATGGTAAAAACAATTATTTGTTTGGTTGAAACAATGCTGAAATTGATCTTTATCGACTTCAAGAAGAATTTTTACGCTTCTTGTTAATCATATCACAATTGATTTGATTGTGAGATGATAAATCAAATCCAACATCTTTAGAAGGCAATGACCAAGTTGGTTGTTTAGGGATTTTGAAAAAAAAATGGTGTTTTTTAATAATCTATATGTAAAATATGAACTGAGTTACTTAACGGATTTAGGTAATTTAAATTTGATGTCCGAATTTGGAACTGGTTTCGGAAAAGTATTTTAGTAGTTGAGTCGAAAGAAACCAAACAGAAATATCCTAGTGCGGACCGAAAGAAATCTTCTTCTTTAAAACTCGTTAAAAAAAATTCTCTATGACGGTTTGAATCTCAATTTAACCAGATACGGCAACTACAGGGTTGCCTATATTCGACGGACCCATCTGGCAACGCCATA
>JAHXMU010025987.1:0-11841 GCA_019455685.1 Philornis downsi | reverse complement strand
GCGTTGCCAGATGGGTCCGTCGAATATGGGCAACCCTGTATATACGGGTCATCCATTTAGTAGTTTCAAAATCGCCAGTCTGGAAAGGCTGTCAACTGTTAAATATTATATATATATATAATATTTAAATATTATATATATTATATATATATATAATATTTAAATATTATATATGTTAAATATTATATCATTTATTAAGTGAAAGGTTTGACATTTAGGAACATGGACCTTTTAACAACCGCAGAACACGCAAAAATAATTAAAACTTACTAGAAAAGTGGTGATTCAAACGTGGACACTTTTCGTGCATTATGGAAAGATTATGGTCATCGTAACCGAGCTACTGTGCAATAAATTGCCAAATTTATAAAGAATTTGAAGAGACAGGAAGTGTTACAGATGTGATCAGACCTATGCATCATTGCAATGTACACACTGCCGAAAATATCGCTTTTATTAGTGAAAGTATGGTGGATAATCCAAATTTGTCATTTCCACGGCGTACTCATCAATCTTACGGCTTTAAATGCTGATTTTTCAGATGAAATTTTCTTCAGCAAAGAAACTCGTTTCTCAATCCGTGGTTATGTGAACAAGCAAAACTGTCGAATATGGGGCTCTTAGAATGCAGAAGTAATTGTGGAAAACACATAGCATCTGAAAAAGTGGCTGGAGGTGTCATTGGGTCGAATATTTTCAAAAATGGCCCAGGAAGAACCAGCAATTTTGGCCTGTAATTGAAGATTATGAACTGAACGTAATGCAATTTCAACACGACGGTGCTGTTGGCCACACAACACGACCGATTTTGTCTTTATTGCATGAGAAGTTTCCAGAAAGAGTAATTTCACGTTTTGGCGACGTCAATTGGCCACCAAGATCGTGCGATTTGACGCCGTTGATTTTTTTTTTTTGGTGGGGCTACATCAAAGACCGTGTTTACGCGGATAATCCCCAAACGTTGGAGCATTTGAAAAGCAACATTCATCAAGTTATCGCCTTAATACCGCCTTATATGAGCTGCAACCAATCCATAGACGGTCATTTAAATGGCATTGTATTTCGTGCATAATGGCAAGGTCTAAGCATAATAATGAAATAAAATTTCATCGAAATCATAGCTTTATATGTGTCTTATTTAACCTTACTTTTGAAACCGAAAAATGGATAACGCTTTATATATACAAGTGGGTATTTTTAGTTGTTGCGAACGACTATAATACTAAATTTGGAGTTGTATACCTGATGGATACGGGGAGTAATTCGAATGTATTGAGAAATCACATTCGTGTGCAACGCAATTACAGCTGAAAATTTGGTACCGATCAGGGATATTGATCTACACTGCTCCGCACCAAATTAAATATAAATCGGTCCAGTAATATCTCGGCTTAGGAACCATGAAGATGGCGAAACTAACGATTTGTCTGAATAAAAGCATTTCCGTTGTTTATAATCTTTGTATATTAAGTCTTGTTTATAAAAAAAAAAGTAGACTCAACCTATGAGCAAGTAGCCTTTTAAAGATGGCGCATAAAAATATCACATCATATACCAGGTCTTTACTTATAGCAAGGTGGCCTACGATATACACTTGTAAGTTGCATTAATTAAATACACTGCCGCTCACTTGAATAGCGCCCACCTAATCATTTAATAATTGTGACTACTATTTAAAGTACGCTTCACATAACGGTTCAGATTTTACTTATCTATTTCTCCTACTTCCACACATTGCCTATGAAAAATTTCAAGCTATGGAAGTGTGCCGTTATTTTAATTCGCTCTTTTCTTTTAAATGAGTGAAAAATGTATTTGTTTTTTGGTCCATTTGAATAGCACCCCTCACGAGGTAGCCAGTTTATGTGTGAAAGTGGTCATAAATCAGATCGGATTACAGTAATTGTGTATAATTAAATATAAAACAACCGATTTTAAGTAAAATGGGCCGAGCCATATCCTTGAGTGTCGAGGAAAGTTCCAAAATTAAAACCTACAAGGAGTGTGGACTTTCTATTCATTAAATAGCCAGAAAAACTAATACATAGAAGTCGCAAAATTATATCGACATAGTTACACCGAAATCTATGGAAATAATATGAAACGTCGAACAGGAAGTGATATTACAGCCACTGACAAGAGGGCTATTCTGAGATATGCCTCAAATTCACACGACTTTGCTGCCAAAATCAAAGAAAAAGCTGGTGTAAGTGCAAGTGTATCAACGGTAAAAAGAGTTATTTTCAAAGCAGTACACTTGCAATGCCTGAGACTTAGAAAGAAACCACCGCCAGACAATATCCGTAAGGAACGTTGCCTTAATTTTATTCATACGACTATGACGTGGAGCAGAGAGTGGAAAAAAAATTTAATTTAGATGGTCCTGATGGACATAATTACTACTTCCACGATGTTCGAAAAGATGAACACCTACTCAATCGATTACACAGCCGGGAAGGTGGAGTTTTGGTATAGGGTGTGATCTCTTATTATGGCACAATAGAGCTTCACTTTCTCTCTGCAAAATTGAATGCGACTTGAAGTTTTTCCTGAAGTTAAAAATGTTTTCGGAGACTTGTAATGGAAATTCCAGCATGACAACGCGCCAATCCACACAGCAAGAGTCGTCAAATCATGGATTGAAAGCCCAAATGTTAAGGTTATGAAGTGTCCGCCTTATTCTCCAGACCTCAACAATATTGAAAACGCTTGGGGATGACTAGTACGCAAAGTGTACGAATCAAACAAGCAATATTCAAGTAAAAGTGAACTCATTAATGGAATTAAATAATCGCTGGATCTGATCAAAAAACTGTATGATTCTTTACCTAACAGAATGTATGAATATATTCTCAACAAGGGCGGAAGCACCTATTACTAAATTTTACTTACTATTCAAATGAACCAAAAATTGAAATTGAATTTCTGACTTTTTTTGTGTTTAATGTTTTAGTACTTAATTCATTAAAATGAAAGAAAATTTATGTTGTAGGATTACAGCAAGTACGTGAAATATTTATAAAAGCACAATTAGTTCATTATAATTGATATTTAGAAAAAAATCGAGCTTAGAAAAATATTTAAAGGGGGTGCTGTTCAAGTGTGCGGTACTGTATGTAGACATCATCGGCCAAAAATTGAGATGTTACTGCTGCAGTTTTCACAAACATTGAGTTTCAGACATCAACGGACAAAGAATCGGAATGACAGTAAATTTGAAGTAAAGCTGAAAAGAGGACTATGAAAAGTACTTTCGGATTTTTGAGATCCTATCAAAACTTAAAACAAAGAATTGTCGAATGATGACGAGACAGACATTTGAGATGACTGCAGTCGTTTCTGCCAATAAGTTCCTATTTTTAACGAACTAAAGACCTGAACGATAATGAAGGAAAGAAACAAATAAAAGTACGTTAAAAAGAGTTTTAGATCAAAACTTGGTTCCTCGAAAAAGCATTTCGATAACTTTTACTAAATGAGAATAAAAGTTTCTGAAATTAGTTTTTAGATATTCTTTGCCAGCAAAAAGGAGAGCAGCCTAATAATTATGCATTTATTTGAGATTCAGACGTAGATTGAATCCTTTGTATGTCTTTGATGAGTTTTTTTTCCCCCAATAACAACATAATTAATAGGACTTTTGGCAATCCTATTCAGAGAATAGTGTGTGCCAAACTGAGAGCAACAAACTACAATGGCTAAAATGGCAATGTTTTTCAATACTCGTTTTTTTTTTGTTTTTGCTTTTTAGACGTTTTCGTGTAGTAACAAACCGAACGAACTAGTAAACACGAATCCTATAAAAACGGGATGTTGGAGAAGGTAATGAGACGGCTGCCTACCCCAACTCCTAAGGTAAAGTAGCGGCAAAAATAATAAAAAAAATGAAAATAGAAAAACGAAATTACTCTTTTGTTTGGCCATTAAAAAATAACTTATATTTTAAAGGGAAGATTTGCGACAAAATTTCGATAAATTAATTAAGCATTACTTAAAGCAGATGAATTTTCTACTTAGTTTCTCGTTCGCGTTTTGTTTTCAAAATGATTAAAACAAAATTTAGCAGCTGTTGAAATTAATTTATTGATTTTACCACCAATTTTCATTAAGCTCACGTCTACTCTTACCTTCTTTTCATTTTCTTTACTCTCAGCCATATTGTTGGGAAATGGTGCGGAAAAATTTTGTGCTGCGAAAAGTTTTCCTTTGTAATTGTTGGGGGTTTACTTCAAAATTTCACTTTAATTTTGTGTTTTGTTTTCAATTTCGCACTGACCAATATTTTAAATCTTTAGACACAGTTTCTCTGGTTCAGGTTTTGTGTGAGTATGTGTGTGTGTGTCTAACTTTTTTTTTGTTTTCTGATTCTGCTGCCACTTTGTGTGCCACTTTGGGCCACAATCTCTGCGAATCGAATCAATGAATGTGGCGGCGTTGAGTTGTATTCCCTGTCTTTTTTCCGGATCCGGTGGCATGAATGCCTTTTGCATTTCAATGCACTTTGTTGTTCCTTTGCCTACTACTCGAAACCGAAACACTACCTCGTCTCCATCTCCTGCTCGGCCTCGTATTCGACGACGTCGTTGCGATGCAGATCCGCTGCCTTACGTCAAAAATACACGAAAATAAACAGTGGCGATGCACCATAACGTACGTTGTTACTGCGTTAAGCACTCACACTCACTAGCCGTTTCCCGACATGCTCCACCACGCGCCGCGTCCTTCGAGCCGGGGTATGAGAGAGCTAAACGTAAACGTAACGAGCCGCTGTAGCCCTTTATAGCCCACGTCAACACAACCTTATACTGCAATTCCTCTGGAGGAGTTTGATTGCATTTGCGACACCCAACCGTTTCTTACTAGAGCAGACCCTTCAATACCACACAACAGCCACTGCCACTAAGTAGTTCGTGTGCCACCGTCCGTATGGGAATGCATGCAACATAACATGCCCCGTACAGACCCGTTGCCCAAGAAGGGTCTTTCTCAGCCCCTGCACGTTATAATCTGCTGCGTTTCGGTCTTTTTCTCGTCCTGTTTGGTGAAAAGGCTCAATTTCTGCCTTAATATCCCTACGAAATGCTACCACGTCCGTAAACCTTTGGTTTGGGTCTCGAGACCCAACGGAAAAAAAATGGAACGATATGACTGGATGGCGAAAAAAGTTGTACCGAGTTCTAGGCGGGCGTGTATGTGTGTGCGTGTGTGTGTTTGATTTTGGAGACGAAAAAAGCACCGTTATACGCCACCTAACGGTGTGTGTCGTAAGTTTGATACTGGCACCGCCAGACAATTTACTCGTCTATCCTTTGCCCGTCGCCGTAACGTTGGGTTGCGTTATCGTCGTCGTCGTAGCCGCTGTCGTGTGGTTGTTAGCCGTCCTACGACACTACTCAGTTGTTGTTTCTTTTTTGTTTGCATCTGGGTTGGTCTTTTGGTTGGCCCATTCGTTTCGCCCTCAGTTCGGGACACGAGTTCGTACTGTGTACACACACATCACATTTCACTTGGGGTCCTAGTGAGAGTAATATAGTACTACCAGATACTAATCGTACTACTAGTTGTGGTAGTATGAATTTGCATGTTCCTTCTCTCTCTTTCGCTCTCTCTCTCTCTCTAATATTGTCTGTCTCTCTATTAGCAAAATACTCTCGTGTAATTTAATTCTCTCACAATCTCTTTGATTTTGTAAGGAGGACAAAAACGGTCTCTTTTGTTATTGTTTTGTTGTTATTATTGGCGTAGCAGCAAAGCAATGAGAGTTATTTAGAAAATGTGAAAGTTTTGCATAACTACGTGGCGGCAAAGATTGCCCCCGACTCCAATCGTAGTTTAATATCATTTTAGCCTGTTCATATCATCGATGGCCCTTAACAGAAATTACCCGCCGATGAGCTAATAATATTGTAAGGAACTTGAAAAAGTAGACGTTAAGCGGCAACTACTATGCAAGGGCATAGGTGAGAACTAATATCGGGTAGTTGGTTTACTTACTTACTTACCTGGGTCAATTAACGAGCCGATTGTCGACTATAAGCCGCATATAGGAAATAATTGGAAGCGCTTCTATCTTTTGCGCTTCTTTTTCTGTTCATTGTGTTAAGTTTTGATAGAGTTTAAAATTCGACTACCAGCCCGCAATTTTAGAATTCTCAATTTCAATTTCAACTGCAACTTCGATTCCTACTCTAAAGTCGTAAAAAATAGATGTTCATCCTGTCCTGCCATTATACAATAATTATTATTTATTGAAATTTATTGTATTGCCTTCAAAGTAGGAACCTTTAGATTTAATGGCATTAACAAATCCAGTCATTAAAACATTTTTCAAACGCATTTTCTGGAAAAAAAACTTCTGTTCTCGTCATGAAAACGCAAAACTACTGCGAATTTCTATTGACTGAAAATGGAAGCTACGAAGTGGTAATTTGTGTTTAGGAAAAAGAAAACTGTCAGTTGGAGACATATTAAAGTCCGAAGTTTGTACGATGGTATTTATTGAGTTCACTCACAATGTTAATTAACGTGATGCAAAATCCATGCGTTTTCCTTTCCCAACGCATTTGATCACTCAAACGTCACAGAACGTCCAAATAATATTGTTTATTTACGGTCTGACTTCTTGGCAAGAATTCCCAGAATGCAACCCTCCGATAATCAAAGGACATTCATTACCTTAATTTTTAATCGACTTTGATGTATTTTCTTTGGTTTCCGCTCACATTCATTCGCATTCTATTTTGAGATTCACTCAACGGGACTTACATATATATATTTTGTGTGGAGGGATATAACAAAGGTCAGGAAATAAAAACATATTGTGAAATTCGACAATATTTTGTTAAAATATTTCGATTACTTTACTTTCTCCTATGAAATTTTACTACAAAATTCCTTCAATAATAGTTGTGTGAAGTCCGCGCCTGATACTTACAATCACTTCTTTAAAGCATAATTAGTAAATTCACATTACATTCACAATAGTCCTTCTCTTCACATATACAATCTTGCTAATCATTTTATTTACTTTCTCTAAAGTTGTAAGAACAACCAGCAACCTTGTAAAAAACATATACATCTACTACATATACAGAAGTAGATTGAATCCGGTGTATGTCCTTGTATGTTGTAAGAGCAACCAGCAACCTTGTAAAAAACATATACATCTACCGTTTGATATAACAAATCACATTATTACAAACATGTTGCCCAAATCTCATTACCAAGATTATTAAGTCAAGGTCGACATTACCTTTATGTACATTAACCAATCATAAATACTTATTATCCTTTCCTTTTGAATGTGTACATGTGTATCCTTTTTCATGCTGATAATAATAAGCCAAATAGCACAAATACAATTTGTATGCCAACACTTAGCATGTGTATGCGTAAGTGTGTGTATGTGTGTTTAAGTATCTAGGACATGTATAAATCATAATAAGCATATCAATGATATTTCTAATGCAACCTCATTATGAGACTTTGACCAGACATTCCATGTGAAATCTATGTTAATTATATACTCTCATTATTGTTATTGTATACATATGTGGCTGCAATTATCTAAGTATATGTCTCTATGTGCGTCTCATGTATGTGCTAACTACTTATGTATTACCAACAAAAGTAGTAGACATTATCATGTGGACATATGCGAGTATGAACATTTCTGCAGAGCTGAGTTTGTGTATGCGGTCTCATTTGACCTCATTATCGTACTATTTAACCAAAAATTGCAAATTTAATCAGGTCATTTACCCGTTGCCATCGTCATCCTCATCATTGTCGTCATCGTCGTCGCTGTCGTTGCCGTCGTAGTCGTCGTCATCCTCATTATAGTTGTACTACACACAAAAACAACAAGGAATTTAGACCAGTAGGTAGTACTACGACTACTATCACTACCACCAACAAAACACATTGCCAGGCAATGCACAAGAATCCGATGTATTTGCCCGAGTTTGTGTGTGCTCGAAAGCGCCCCCTTTCGCTATGAACGACTCTCGCAGTCTCGCCTCATTACAAGTCAACCCATAAACACCAGAAGGAAGCATAAGTAGCTGCAACAGATCCCCCAAAAATAAACCACCTTTGGCCGCATAATGAGGTGATTGGTTGCACCACACACAATGAGCCATATGCACCGCTGCCCACATACCCACATATGTACACAAACATACAGCTAAACATTTGCAAATTCGTGTGTGTTTGGGTAGACAATTTTGGAGGTCACTAACGTCAGAAATTGGCGGGCGCCACATACCAGGACACAAACTCATCGTTGTGGGAGCAAAACTAAAGAATTCGCCAAAATATTAACGACAACCTATTTTCTGTTAACTACGCGCACATACACACACACACACACACATATACATATATATATATATACATATACATATACATGTATATACTTACGAGTACTTACTGATTTTCTGCGATGCTGCAACCAAACCACCTTGCAACTCTCCTGTCCCGCCATCTCTGTGCACAGATATCCCGGCGCCCCTTTTTTCTCACTGGCAGTGTGAGAATTCGTTGTAGTATCATTGAAGAGGTAAATCGTATTTACAACAAGGACAACGATGGCGATGACGACAACGACAACAGCAACGACGACGACGTTAACGATGGCAATTCAACGAGCACGGAGAGTTTCTCCCCCCACAAAAACACAAAGTTCAAGCCCACTTCCTGGTACGAAGGATGCATACATTTCATCATCACAAACTTTGGCTCAGCATCTACATTACTGAATGCCTGCACAAGGTGGCCTAGCTACGACGCTGTGGCGCCGTGGCGCAATGACGCCTGGTCGCAGGGTCAGTTGAGGCAGACGCACAGAGGGATGGACGACTGGTGAGTTTGTATTAGTGGTGCTTTTGTAAACTGTCCACTCTCAGCCCCACAATCATAGGGTGGGTTCAAACTGCACTTGTTGTTATTGTTACACCGAGAGATTAAATGCACACGAATAAAACTTTGGATGATGCATTAACAGCTCATACACGCAGGCAAATAATCCATAATGCTACGGTGACACATGAGTGTTTGGCAGCGTGCTTTCCCTCTCTCTTTCTCTCTCTCTCTCTCTCTCTCTCGGTGTGTGTAAACCCGCCAACAAACCTATAAACACACACAAACATACACATACATGAAAAGTGAATGCACTTTTGCCCACAACTCATTTCATCACATCATCACACTCATATGCTGCATGTGTTTTAGTATACACACACATTGCGAATGCATAGTTTAATGTCTGCACATGATGGTGAAGCTGTAGTTGCAAGAATTTCTCTCAAAATATGGTCAGGATGCACCGGCATGAACTTGCTGGAAGCCAATGCAATGCCATTGAGAGCGCAGATAAACAGTAGACCACCGGCGTAGCAATAATTTTGTTGGGTAGGCATTGGAAAACTATTAATGCTGAGGGAACAGTTTATTAGAATATCGAACAAATTTATTTAAATCTTTCTAGAAAGCCTACAAAATTTGATTGAAAACAACCTCTGGAGCTTAAGGACATCATGAACGTATGAGCGATGTTAAATACATGTTCTCTAATAAATATCACTCATACAACCCACCAAAATGAACCATATAAATGTAAAATACGCAATCATGTTCAGATTACACAGTGTGTCAAAAGAAGCGCCGGGAATTGGCCAACAAAATACAAGATTATTATTATTCATGTGAATTTATTGCAGAATAATCTAAAAATATTATTAATTAACTATTTTTCAAACCCATTTTGAATGTTAGAAAGGTGAAAAAGTTAGTCAGAACCATACCAGGCGAACACTTGAGTTGTTCGATGATATTTGTTGAGATTTTGCCCAGAAATTCGTTCACAATTATAGTCTTGTGAGATGGTGCATTATCATGGTGCAAAATCCGTAAGTTTTCTTCTCATAAATCTGGCTTCCTTCGACAACCTTGCTCTGTCAAATGCTGCATTACACTTATATAATATTCTTTATACGAGTATATTCTCCAATCTTCCGGTAAGAGTACCGAGTGCACAGCACTGCGATAATCAAGCAAAACAGTCGACATTACCTTAATATTTGATCTATTTTGAAGTCATTTTTTTTGTTTTCTGCTCACTTGAAAGCACTATTGCGAAGACTGTTGGTTGGTTTGTCATGTCAAATTCGTAAACTCATGTCCCATCATTAGCTATATTCAATCATGTGTTCAGCTACCTTTACGCTATTGAGTTTTTGGAAAAAGTTGCGGTTTTTCATACGGAAAGTGTCAATTATGTCACTTTTCTATATGAAAAGTGCCAATGATGAGACTTTTCTATATAAAAAGTGTCAATGATGAGACTTTGCTATATGAAAATTGTCAATGATGACTCTTTTCTATATAAAAAGTCTCAATGATGACATTTTTATGTGAAAAATGTCAATGATGACACTTTTCTTTATGAAAAGTGGCTATGATGATATTTTTCTATAAGGAGAGTGGCAGTGATGACACTTTTCTATGTGAAAAGCGTCAATGATGACACTTTTCTATATAAAAAGTGTCAATGATGACACTTTTCTATATAAAAAGTGTCAATGATGACACTTTTCTGTGAGAACAGTATTAATGATGGCATTTCTTTGCACAGTAAGTTTATATGGAAACACTTTCCCTATGGCGACATCCCTGCGTATGTAATTTGTCTACGAAAATAATTTTATGTATAAAAATTGTCGGTGAGGTTAATACCCTGTATAGAAAGAGTACATGAAGGCACTTCCCTGCATGAAGAGTGCCGATAAAGACACTTTTCTCTGTGGAAAATATCGACTAGGATCCATTTCTGTATGAAAAGACTGTATGGAGTCACTTTGCTTTTGCAAGTGTAGAACATGAAAGCTTTTTTCTGTGTGAATTCACGAATTTACTATTTTATGGAAAGATATCTGTAAAGACAATTTTTAATATAAAAATGTGCATCTATTTATTTTATAGAAAAAATTGTCTATATTATATATTGTCTCTGAAAAGACTTTTCAGACAAAATCGACAAAATGTTGGTGAAGATTCTTTTCCGTATGAAAATCATCGATGATTTTCATAAAGATAATTTAATATATGCAAAAAGTGTCTGCATGCACTTTTCTGTACTGTTCGAATTATCTATGAAGACATCTTTCTGTATGTTGTCTTGCGCGAACTATTCTTGTTGACTATTTTCAGATTTTTCAGAGAAATTTATTGTAGGACCATAAAATGAAATCAACAGAGTCATTATGAACGAATTAGGAAATAATACTACCTTAACAGCAGTAAAAAAGTGCAATGGCACACTCAAAATACAATATTTGTTTATTTTAAAGGACTGGGCCGGTCATAGGGTACATCATCAAGACTAATAATTTTTTTCAATAGAACAGATCCCAGTTTTTTAAATTTCAGTCACTCATTCCACAGATCTTTCTGGTTAACCGATTGCATTTCATATTTTTCCTTTGCAGCCTTTCTATACACTATAAAACGGCAAACGGGTTAGATAGAAGGACCAAAATTTCAACTAGAAGATGAAAATACTTAGTTTATATAGTTCACAATTGAACTAGTTCATTCATAAACTAAGCAACTCTATTCAATGTCAGATTAGACTGTTGAAGTATTGAGAATTTATGCATATTAGAAATGTTTTAAAATTTTATTTGCACTAACCATTTACAATTCAATTTTCTATTAACGCCTATTTCAATCATTCCCCAACTCGACTACTGACATTTTTATCCTTTAACTTTTACGTCTCTGCTACAGTGTTGTGTCTAGCCATTCTCATAACATTTGCACAGGACATTTGGCTACATGTAT
>JAHXMU010025986.1:0-24684 GCA_019455685.1 Philornis downsi | reverse complement strand
TAAATTTTTATAATTTTGTATTTTTATATTTTTATATTTCAATATAGTTATATTTCAATATTTTTATATTTTTTATTTCAATATTTTTATATTTTTATATATTTTTTTATTTTTATATTTTCATATTTTTAAATATTTTTACATTTTCATATTTTTATACTTTTATAATTTTATATTTTTAAATTTTTAAATTTTTTTATATTTATATATATTTTTTTATTTTCATCCTATTGATATTTTTATATTTGTACATTTTGCCCCTTTTCCGTAATTTTGAGTACTTTTCTTATCTTGTATAATTTTGAATATTTCCAATAATTTTGCATATTTCTCACTTTGGCGAAATTTTACGAATAATTTCGATATTATTTAGAATTTTCTGTATATTTGTAATATTTGGAACATTCTGAATATTTTTCAGATTGTGCATGATATTTAGTATTTTGATTAATTTCGAATATTATTAACATTTAGAACAGTTGTGCTTTGTCGCCTATCTTCTCCTTATACTCGTCACCTTTCAATATGTTTATTTCAGACTACCAAAGACATTCATTCTTCAAAAATGATGCTTCCACTTGGAAAAGTATACAGGAGGACTTCCTCATCATGCAGATAAATCGGCCGTCCCCAGTAAACGTCAACTTTGTTTGTTCTTTTGGTAAATGAATAGAGTATCAAATAGTCGACATCCACTTTCAAAATATGATACTTGTAAATATAATTGACAGCAACTACCAGCTGACAACCAGCATATTTTTATTACGAGAGCATAAATGCTTAAATGAGTACTGTTAATGGTCATGGCGCCAGGTTGTTTTTGCTCGCATTGTCTAAGGCTAAAAGTTAGGCTATTCTGGTTGCTGGCTCTTTTAGCAGCTATGGACTGACTACTGACTCATGCACCCACCATCACCGGCACACATTTTAGCAAACGAAAAGTTGTAATATTACAACTGACGAAGCAAAATTTCTCTTTACCAACCAAAAATGGCACTTCATTTCAGCATATGCTTCAACACAAGAGGTCAGAACGAGAACAGCTGCTGTTGAATGTCGTTGAAGATTACTTAATTATTATCTTTAAGTGCTATCAACGCACTTAGGCAAACCATAATAATGTTAAAGTTGTTAACAGTTTAAATGAAATCTCATTAAAGAGTGACTAACTTGTCGTTGGACCCATTACAGCGATGCATTAACTTTTAGGTTGGGGGGGAACATTTTAATCTTTCGGTTAATCACATTAAGATGTTGTTAAGCAACAAAAATTTGTATGTTTAAAATATCTTCTTTTCTTTGTGAAATACGTGCGAGTGTCGGCCATTAACTGGGGCATGTTCTTTTTTTAATTGTTTCTGTATTGTTTTTTTCTTCTTTTTTTTAGGGAGCCATAAAAATTGCTTTTAGCTTTAAGGGAGCTTTTATTATCAATTTCAATGTCAATTGTTGTCGTTTTATTGTCAAAATATTTTCAGAAATTGTTTTCTCCTCTTTGCTTTTTTGTTTAATTTCTTGAGGCAATAATTTAATTTGTTGTATACCTTTATTTTGTTTTCTTTTTAGCCCAAAGCTTAAAAGAAGATCTTAAGATTTCCTCGTTTGCCAAATGGGCGTAACACCATCACCCTCCAATTTATACAAAATTCACAAAATGGATCAAAAGAATTCAACGAATAGACGACGCAGCTTTAAGAGAAGGCGTTTGGAGAGTTTGTTATATATTAGTGCGGCCGCCATCGTATTTGTAATGCTACAAAATGTTGCAACAATAGAATCAGGTAAGTCTAAATGTTTTTTTTGTTGCTGTTAACATATTAGTTTGTATGTGAGTATATCTGCAGTGTATGTTTGAAATAATTAATATAATATAATAATGTATTATTATAATATAATAATAGTAGAGAGACACCGAGAGTATTTACAGGATCAAAAGATCGCTAAACGATTGATTATGATGATATAATTTATGCTCTGTTAGAAATGGAGAAATTACGAGTGATTCTTAAAGCAGATAAGCTTTTGTACGCTAATTCTCTCTTAGAAGCTGTCAATATGGCTTCCCTTTATTTCAGAACAAAATCATTGTGAAAGATTAAACAACAGCCTTTACCAATAGAAAGGTTCTTTCTAATGATACACAAAGGTACGAGGGCACCACAAGACGGAAGTATTTTGCGTATTCAGAAGATCAAAAGATCGCTAAACGATTGATTATTATGAGATAAATTATGGCTTGTAAGAAATGGAGAAATTACAAGTGATTCTTAAAACAGAAAAATCTCTGCACAGATTCACTCTTAAAAGCTGTCAGTATGGCTTCTCCTTATTTCAAAACAAAGGTACGAGGGTACCACAGGACACCAAGAGTATTCAGAAGATCAAAAAATCGCTAGACGATTGATTATTATGACACAAATTATGCTTTGTAAGAAATGGAGAAATTATAAGTGATTCTTAAAACAGAAAAATCTGGGTACAGGTTGCCTGTTAAAAGCTGTCAGTATGGCTTCTCCTTATTTCAAAACAAAAGTACGAGGGTACCACAAGACACCGAGAGTATTCAGAAGATCGAAAAATCGCTAAACGATTGATTATTATGACACAAATTATGCCTTGTAAGATATGGAGAAATTACGAGTGATTCTTAAAACAGAAAAATTTATGTACAGATTCGTTCTATCAGTATGGTTTCTCCTTGTTTCGAAACATATTCTCTGCAAAAGATTAAACATTAGCACTTTTCAATAGAAAATTTATTGAAAATGGTACGTAAAGAGTACGCTTAACATAGGTTCTGACTTATCTAGATGCTTAGGTACTTAGAAACTAGAGATTTTTTACGACTGAATTTCCTAACTCTATTTCATATGCAAGACAACAATTTACAACCGCAACTTCATAGCGTATATCACTAAATGGCATAGAATTTGATTTTCTGAATTCACTGGCACAATAACTCATTCTAATCGAAAAGATATCGAAAATTAACCCCGAATCTCGTTATTCCTATGAAACGCAATTAGAATTAGAAGAAGTTCAAAATTTTCTGCTAACACCGAGTTTCCCTACAAGTTTGTAGCGCGAATAAATCCAATGTATAGAGTATTATCTCCGGCGTTTCTTGTGCGAGAAATACGAGAAATGTATTATCTAAGTTCATGTTTCTCTTCCCCGAAAATTTCTGAAAATCCCAGAAAATATTTATAATCGAAAAAAATTTTGAAATAGTGCGGAAAACTAAAAATGTTTAGTCACGAGAATAATTCATACGTTTTTAATATCAAGGTTGGCTCTTGTTCTGTAATATGTTAAGCGTTGAAATTTAATCTTTACATCTTTTACATGTCCTTCATCCGAAGAAATGAAAATATTATATACTCGTATATAACGTCATTCGACACAGCAAAAATATTACACCCGGAAGAAAGCGTTGAACTGTCAAATATTTTTTGATCAAATGAGTTTCATGATTTTCTAAGTCGATTGAGCGATGTCCGCCTATCTGGCTAACTGATTGGCTAGTATGCTAAAGGTCTAATAGACACGCTGTCGTAAACCTTTGTGAAGTTTCTTAAACCTTTGAGCAACCTAAGATTATAGCCGGGGATTGTAAATGATGGACCATAGCGATCCATTTGCCCTTCTGGCATCTGCCAGTCGATATTATCGATTTTTCACATTCAGTTTTTCCCTGTAACTCCTAACGCGTGAACTGCAGTAACCAAAATTTTTAATCATTATATTGTTTTACATTAATATTTGGTAGAATTTTCAGAAATTGACTGATAGGTCATGGTTAATCGATAGATAGCTCCCATACAAATGGCCGATTTTAATCGTACACCCTTAAGTTCATATCTTTTACACTTTACATCAAATTCAGTCTAATCTAGTACATTTTAAGTGTGGCAAAGGGTGTGAGAATGAAAACGAAATGTGTCACACTCCTTCCGATTTTCCAACATTCTAGTTTTCCTCTGTAATTTGTAATTACTAGACTGCAGTAATGTAGATTTTTAGTCCGTTGCATTGGTTTGTAGTGTTCGATAAAATTTAAGACAAATCGACCGAATAACCACGCCTCTTCCTATACGTTCCATACAAAATTAACAATTTAGCCCATATGTTATTATCTTCATATCTTTCAAGTAGTATTTCTAGGTTCAATCGAACTTGGCAAACATTATACTTTTCGTAAAATGAGTTAAGAGAATGAATATGGAGGGAATTGCCACACCTCTTCTGATACTCCCCATACAACCTGATATATCATATCTGCATGATGACTTTGATACAATAAGTTCAAAGAATGAATATAGAGGGAATTGCCACACCTCTTCTGATACCCCCCGTATAACCTGATATATCATATTTGCATGATGATTTTGATAAAATAGGTTCAGAGAATGAATACGTAGGGAATTGCCACAGCTCTTCTGATATCCAAATACAACTTCATATATCCTATTTGCATGATGACTTTGATGAAATGAGTTCACTACGACTACAGCTTTGTGAGCCTTTTGCACACTACATGTGAGGTTGTATCAAGTTTGTTATTCTGTAATATCAAAGTCAGTTCTTTCTAATCTAAATTAAGCATCTATTTGTACCCTTTTTTAGACCTACTCAATAGACAACTGACCAGATATTATTTAGCACTGTGACAAATACCGAAGAAAATGACAGCCGATTCGGCAATTACTCAAAGCCATAGCTGTATTTGTTATCATTGTGATATTAATAAGCCTTTACGAGATGTTACTGCAGCCTTCTCAACCATAGAGTTGGCTATAAAGGAGGATAAGACTAAGTTATTTGTTTGGACGAACAAGGGTTTTACCAGCTTGAGACGCTGCCTGAATATTGACAACTATAACGAATGGTTCTATCTTCCTAATCAAGGAAATAAATAATGATAGTTTGGAAATTCGAATAAGAGCTTAGCTTGGAATTAAAAAGTGTTATAGCAGATTAAATGTTCAATAATATATGGATCTATCATCGATAATGGAACTGTTTACCGACGTTGACGCAATCAAGCGCACTAAAATGTAGTAATTTGGTCGCCTATGTCATTCTTGCCATTGCAGAGGGTGACCGAAACGGTATTGGAAAGATTGGACTTCGAAAACATTGACGAAACTTAACGAGGCAAATTGGAGAAGAAGAGCAAATGATGAACCCCCTGAACTTTGGATAAATAGCTACATATCACTACAATCACACAATCCACTACTATCATACTTGTTTCAAAAAATGCCGATTAAACTCAGATTAGTGACAGCAAGCGACTTACAAAAACTATCAGACACACGGGAATACAATTACGAAGGCGGTCCCAAAACTTGTCCACTTGACGTATAGATTAGATGCGGCCAGTCATTTGAAAAACATTATTTTGGTAAAAGTGGGAACCTTATAAAACACATGTTTTAAGTTTCAATGCGCTACGTTATTTAGTATTTGTATTTGGGTCATCAAAAGTAAACGATCTCAGTGAAATTGTAAACATGCAAAAAATTCGTCACAGTTATGTAATTCAATGTTCCCATTTGAAAGGTCTCAGTCCAACCAATATTAAAGCCGGGCTAGATTCTACTCTGGGGGGGTGTCTGCTTCTTCACTTACGACTGTAAAATATGGGGCAGCAGAGTTTAAACAGGGCCGTACGAGCTGCCAAGATGAACACCGTAGTGGTCGACCTATTGAGATGTACACGCCAGACACGGTTAAGAAAATCCACAAAATGGTATTAAATGATCGTCTGCTGAAGGCACGTGAGCTAGCTGAAGTGATAGGCATTTCAAAAAGTGCTTTATATTGTATATTGACCGAAGATTTGAAGATGAGAAAGCTGTATGCAAGGCGGATGCCGCGTTTGCTTTCAATGGAGCAACGCTTTGTTGGCTGAAGATGTTTCAGTCAATAAAATCAAATTGTTGCATCGATTTATAACCATGGAGGAGACATGGGTCCACCACTTCATACCTATGACAAAGGAACAGTCAAAGCGATGGACTGGAATGGGAGAATCGTGTCCAAAGAAAGCGAAGACGGTTCCATCTGCCAGCAAAGTTAAGGCGTTTGCTTTTTGGGATGCACATGGGATTATTTTTATTGATTATTTTCAGAAAAGAAAAACCATCAACAGCGAGTATTTTGCTAATTAATTGCAACGTTTAATTGATGAAATTATGGTAAAAAGTCCACATTTGGCGAAAAAAGTGTTGATTCATCAATACAAAGCTCAGTTCACACACTCACTATTGCGATGGCTTGAATTAATTAATTAAAGTTCGATTTGCTTCATCATGCATCTTATTTGCCAGATTTAGCTCCCTCGGACTAATCTCTTTCTCCTAACTCGAAAAAAATGGCTCGGTGGTAAAAGATTTGCCAACAATGAAGAACTGGAGTCAGCGATTGATGGCTATTTTAGGCAGTTTGACAGTTCTACTGCAAACAGGGTATAGAAGCTATTGAATATCAGTGGAAAAAGAGTATCAAGCTAAAAGGGATATTATGTTGAAAAATGAAGAAAATTGTTTCCAACTTTTTTGTGCCTTTTTTGTTAAGTTAGTTTTATTAGTTTTATTAGGTACAAGAGGTTATTTTCCGTGTACAAAATGTGAACAATATTCCCCATAACCCTATCTTATGTGCCCGTTACTGGTCAGCTACATCTTATCTCTTTCCTACGCTCGCTGTATATTGAATACATCCAAAGTTTTCAAACTTCACAACTTTTTGCATGAATTCCCCAAACTAATTCTCCAAAGTATTGTTAATTGTATTAAATATCAATTTGTGGTCATTAATTTTAGATTTTTTATAGTAAAAGGAAACCCTTTTCATGCAGCTCATCAGGGAATACAAAAAAAAATTTAAAAAAAATCCTTTCGAAATAAACCCAAAAGCAAAAGGATATCAAAAAGAATGGCCAGAGGACACTGACTACGAATGAATAGCCAGCCAAGTTAAAACAAAAGAAAACATAAAAATCCTGTTGTTGTAAAACAACACAATGATTGTTGTACAACAAATGTAACGACTGCCATAGATATGGCAGTCTTGCTCTTACATTTGCTTTTGCTGCCTGCCGTTTCTGCTGCTACGACGACGACATGTCAAATATGTCAATAATGTCAATTTTTCAAGACAAATTGCAAATTGCAACCTCAATTAAAATCACATCAATTAGCAACAGTTAACAGCTGCTGCCAACTAAAAACATTTTATAGATGAGAGGACAGCTGATGTAGATGTGCGCAAGAGTTTACATAGATTTTGTACGCAAGCAAGTCTGTGTGTGTGTGTGTTTTAGTATATCGACATATAGCATTTGTGTGTATTTCTTGTAGGCCCCTTTAACGTGGCTAAAAGCGTTTATATGGGTATGTTTGAATGACTATCCCGGTATCGATGACAGTAAGACTGACAATGATGGTGATGATGATGATGGTCATGATGATGATGATGATGTCGATGATGACTCAGAACGCTCAGACTTAAGTTTGATAACCATTCCAATAACAGAACTTTTGACTACGAAAAAAACGAAGTAGCCAACCATATATGTATCATTCAGTGAAACTCTTTTACATACACGGCGGATTTATATATATAGGGTGGCGCATAAGTAACGTTAACGGCGACTATGTTGAATACGTTATTGTGCACCACCATTTGGTTTCAACTCGTGAACCACTTGCATCTTATACGGGAAAAGATGTAACATATGAAAAATTCTTTGCAAAGACCGCCCAAACATCTCTAACTGCTGAGAACGTCGCCTGGTGGAAGTTCCGGGGTTTTCCTCAATACTTGCTTGCACTCGAGCAATGGTCACTTCATTTCGAACTGCATGAGGTCTTCCAGCACGCGGAAGATCATAAACAGCCCCTTGGTGCCCAAAACGCTGCTCCAACCGGTAAATTGTTGGAGCGCTAGGAGCATTTCGCACTTGAAGAAAAATTTCGATATGATCTGAATAATCGAATACTGACTTTTAAAGTAAAATTGAAGAACTTTGATTCATTGTTCTGTGCTGAGACTTTCCATCATAAATTTCCCAAGTATTATTTAGTTAATTCCGTAAAGAGACGAAAATAGAAAGACTTAAACAAAAAATGTATTCAGTGATCAAATCTTAACGTTCCTTATGCGCCACCCTATTAGTGTGGCCCTTAAGCACAGAGTAAGCGCAGAGTTTGCACATCGCCAGCTTCAACATTATATTTTGGAAGGCCAAACTAAATCTATATGCGACAAATGCATTGAAATTTAAATACGATTAAAATCAGGCATGATTTCAGAACAATTCACTCTAAATATTCAAAATCAATTTTGTCAAATTTACATTCCGATTTACCGTTAATTTCCGCTCCATCTAAGTAGGTTTGAAAGAAATGATTATCCCCTTAGAATCATTTCTTTCAAACTTACTTAGGTGGAAACTAGAATTGGCATTATTATCTATTTTATACCGCACGAAGAAAATAATCCCAAGAAGAAGAAAATAACTTCGGTCTTCTGTGATCTTACTCCAATTTGTCATAAGTTTTGAGAATATTTCCTTGTTTGTTTTGTGTTGGAACTTTGTTTAGACACACTTGATCACGTCAACGTTAGTATACAACTCATTGTCAATACGACTCTAACACTCTACAGCCATTGTCGATCTATATATTGTTTATATTGAGTGTCCCAACAAGAACGCAAGATTTAAATGACTGATGCAGCAATTGAATTGAATTGTTGAATTGAATTGTTTCTCTGGCTGTATGACATGTGGCGCCGTCTTGTTGAAACCACATGCCCTCCATATTCATTTCTTCAATTCGAGGCACGAAAAAACTGGTTATCATTTCACGATACCGAACACCATTGACTGTTTGCGCTTGACATGCCTCATTTTCATAAAAAAAAGGTCCAATGATTCCTTCAGCCCAAAATCCACACTACACAGTGACACGTAGAGGATGCATTTGCTTCTCGTGAATCACTCGAGGATTTTCCTCACCCCAAATGCGACAAATCTGCCTCTTGACGAAGCCGTCAAGATGGAAATGGGCCTCGTCACTGAAGATGATTTTATCGGCAAAATCAGCATTTTCATGTTGCCTCTCCAATACCCCCAATCAACGAACTTCCTTCGCTATCCATGGTCAGCTGGCATCAGTTCCTGAGTCAATTGAACTTTGTATGCATGAAGACGCAAATCTTTCATCAAAATTCGCTGCATAGTTGATTTGGAGACACCAATTTACTGAGCTCGGTGTCGAATTGAGGTGGAAGGAGTTTGAGCGACATCATCACGCACAGCTGCGACATTTTCGGTCGACCGACCTGGCGCGTTGTTGTCTTTACATCACTAACAGACCCAGTTTTGGCAAATTTATTTATTAATTTCTTTACAGTTGACTCTTTCGGAGCATTATTGCGACCCCAAATTGATCGCAATTTGCGAACTGTAGCCGCAAAACTTTCACCATTTTGGTAAAACAATTTCACAATGATAATGGGTTGTTCATTCGTGTAGCGCTCCATTTTTACTAACCTCGTACCTTTTACTAGCAAACAATAACAATTGTTCAAATGTCAAACAATGACACTTCGAATGGCGCCAAATTTAAATCTTACGTTCTTGTTGGGACACCCTTTCTATTAAAAAAAAAAACTTTACTGAGTTTTCTTTAAAATTTGTTGAGTGCAGCGACTAAAATGGGGTCAATCACAATTTTATGGCAAAAAAAAAACACCTTTCAAACCGAATCCTCAATAAAAATACAATAAAAATATTATTTGTGGGAGACAACTTCTCTTAAACATATAAAATAACCATATAAAAAATGAATCGTGGTTTGTTCCGATGCTTAAAACTCCAGAACGGCTGGACCGCTTTGCATAAATTTTTGTATATGCGTCTGGGTGGTGCCCGGGATGGTTTAAATTTACAATTCGGTCCAATTGGACAAAGGGGCGTGGTACCTCCCATACAAACAAAAAATTAAAAATCAATTATTTCTGCTCCTGCTTACGGTATTTGAACAAAATTTGGTGCGTAAGTTTGGTGTACATATCTTAAGTGCTACTGCAATTATGGGCGGGAGTGGACAATGGGGCGTGGTACCTCCCATACAAACCATAAATTCAATAACCAATATTTCTGCTAATGTTTACGGTATTTGAACAAAATTTGGTGCGTAGGTTTGGTGTACATATCTTAAGTGCTACTGCAAATATGGCCGGGATTGGACAATGGGGAGTGGTATCTCCTATACAAACCACAAATTAAAAAGCAATTATTTCTGCTCCTGCTAACGGTATTTGAACAGAATTTTGTATTTCGGTTGAGTGAACATATTTTAAGTTCTTCTGCAAATATAGGCGTTTCTTATTATAATAGACCGATTGGCATGAAACATTTCCAATAAAAATAAAATTTGAAGGCAAAGCAACGTTTGCCGGGTCGGCTAGTAACCATATAAAATAAATAATAAAAATAAAACCGTTTTTACTCGGTTCACATTTGCCTACGGAAATAAATATTTCTTGACAAATTAAAAAAAAAAATTGGAAGAACATTCACATTCAACCTGACATATTCAGATAAAGAAAAAAAAACATTATTTAAAAAAGAACAACTTCTCTTAATAGAAATTCAATTAAACAAAACATTCTTGAAGAAAATTTCCGTTAAATTAGACTAATCTTTACTGATACAACTTTTCAACTTTATCTGTATTTAGTTTTCTTTAAAGATTGCAGCGATTAAAATGACCGAAAATATCCCGAAACTTTATATATTGTAAAAGTCAAATACTGAGCACAATCACAATTTTATGACAAAAACAAATTTATTTAAATTAATGCAATTAAATTTAATTGATGCAATTAAATGAAGTGTTCTTGAAGAAAATTTCCATTAAATTAAATTGATCTTCACTAAGACAATTTTTCCACTTTATCTTTATTTAGTTTCCTTTAAAGAGTGCAGCGATTAAAATGACCAAAAATATCCCGAAACTTCTTAGTCAGATACTGAGCACAATCACAATTTTATGACAAAAAAAAAAAATTTTCAACCCAAATTCCCCGAATTTACGACTTTCGGTGCAATAAAAACAATTTATTTATAAAAGGCAACTGCTCGTAAGCATTTAAGTAAATAACATAAATGATAAAAATAAAAATAACATTGTTTTTTTTCACATTTCTCAATGAAAGCAAATACTTCCTGAAAGAGTTGAAATAAAAAATGGTAAAAACAAAGATTTTCAGCGTGACATCCTCAGAAAAAAAAATTATATAAAAAGAAAAACTTCTTTCAATGAAAATGCAATTGAATGAAGTGCTCTTGAAGAAAATTTCCGATAAATTGAACTAATCTTCACTGAGACAACATTTACTTCTAATATTTTGAAAATCCGATAGTAAGCAAAGCTAAAAAAAAATAAAAACTTAGAAATCGAATCCCCTGAATTTTAGCGATAATTATTTAGGAAAGACTTATTCTCTTAATAAATATTCAGGCAAACAAAATAAATAATAAAAATAACATTGTTTATTTTGGGTACACATTTCCCCTCTTAAACATATTAAAAAAGTATACAAAATAAATACAAAGGGTGATTTTTTAATGGTAGTTTTTTTAAATCGAATAAAACACTCAAATTTGTATCATATATTAAAATTTTTTATTGGAATCGATAAATTTGTCTTTGCCATTTAATTTTTAAAGAAAATTTCATGTAAATGTTGTCCGCTGCTCCGTCTCAAAATATCCATTCGGAAGGTTCAAGTTTTCGTCACTTTTTTGAGCATTTCGGCCTGTATTCCACCAATAACGCGTGATATGTTATCACGTAAGGCTTAAGGTGCTCGGCTTGTCCACATAGACTAACGATTTGACATAACCCCACAAGAAATAATCAAGAGACGTTAAATCGCAAAATCTTGGGGGCCAACTCACAGGGCAAAATCCATTGTTTCACGAACAGTGTGGCATGTTGCACCGTCCTGATGAAACCACATATCAACCAAGTTCAACTCAGCCAATTGGGGCAAAAAAAAAAAAATCGCGTATCATGGCTCGATATCATTCGCCGTTGAAGGTAACTTTTCGTCCACGGTCGTCTTTGAAGAAAACAGCCCATAAACCACACCAGACTGTTCTTTTTTCGGGATGCATCGGCAATGCATGGCATGTGACCGTTCATCACTCCAAATGCGACAGCTTTGCTCGTGTACGTATCCGTTCAGCAAGAAACGAGCCTCGTCGCTGAATACAACTTTTTGATAAAACAGTGGATTTTCATTGAGCTTTTGTAAGGTCCATTCACCAAAAATTAGACGTTGTGGTGGGTCATTCGGGTTCAATACTTGCGTGAGTTGAATTTTATAAGATTTCAAACCCAAATCGAAGGAAAATTCCTTGTGGTTGAGTAATACATGCCCAATCGCTGAGAACGGCGACGAATTGACATTTCACGATCGTCATTAACACCGGCCGCTACGGCTGCAATTTTTTCTTCGGTATGCACTCTACACATGCGAGTCGATGGTTTTATGTTCAACAAAGTAAATTTGGTGCGAAATTTGGAGATAACAGCGTGAATTGTTGATTCAGCAGGTCGATTACGACGACCATAAAATGACCGTATCAAACGATGCACATTTGTCACAGAGCACGAATTTTGATAATAAATTTTAACGATTTGCAATTGTTGCTCGTTTGTTAGTCTATCGATGATGAAATGGCAGAATACACTGTACACTTTTCACTTTTCACTTTGACAGATGACGTGTGGACGCCGCTACCAACTAGTGTTGCCAACCTGAAAAACTTAAATCTTAAAAAATCACCCTATAATAATAAAAATAAAACCGTTTTTACTTGGTTCGCATTTCCTTAAGGAAATAAATATTTCTTGAAAAAAGATTGAAATAACAAATGGAAGAACAGAAATATTCAACGAAACATCTTTAAACGAAAAAAAAATATTTAAAAAAGAAAAAAATTCTCTTAATAAAAATTCATTAAATAAAGTGTTCTTGGAGAAAATTTTCGTTAAATTGAACTTTCTTCACTTTCCTTACTGAGGCATCTTTTTACCAAGTGAATAACTCTTTTCCAATTAAAAATGTGTTAATATTCTAGAATGGAGTTTATATTCAGTAATTTATTATTTATTGCAAATTTGAAAAAAATTTCAATATACAAAATGTTTTACATTGAGCAAATCTTTATTGAAGCAAATAAATAATTCTTGAAAAGATTGCAACAAAACAATTACATATTAATATCACATACGAGGTGTGTTCAAAAAATAAGATGAATTTTCAAATTTCGCGGGCTACGTACATTTGACTTTCGATTATTACTATTTTTTATGCTGGCATATTCGTCTCGAAGGTATGTTGACGGCTTTATCCATGTGGTAGTTTAGTTTGTTTGTGAGAGGCATATACCTATATTGAGGATTTGTTTTTAAAAACTCCCATTTGGAGACGCCTACTTTTCTAGGAAAGCTCGTTAACTTCCTTGAACAAACATAAGTTAAAGGTAGAATTTTATAAACAAAATGAACAGTCAAGTAATAATAAATTAACGTTTTTATTACTTAATGTTGTTTCCAACAAAATTTTTTTATAATTCAATTAACTAATTTCTGGCGTAACTTGAGGTACTTTCTCAAAGCCCATTTTACTTACAGAAAAGTTAATTTCGTTTATTTTAATTCGTTTATTAAAAATTCGTTCAATGAAAAGATATCTTCTGCTTGCCAAGCTTTTCTTCAAAATAATGTTTGCATAGCTTAAGAAAATTTCGTTTGTGGAAACTTTTCTTCCAATAAATCTCATTCCTTTCAACAAATTTTTTTAACGATATGCCTTTAAAGGAACTTTTAGTACACTTTGCGAGAAAAATATTGTTTAAGTAGCTTCTTTTGAATGAAGACAAAATCAGTTTTCCGAAAAAGTCAGATATTTGCATATTCTAATTGACTGTCTGTTTTTATTACGTTCAAGGATAATGGTGAACCTAATGAATACAAATACTATACAGTGATACAAAGCAGGAATATTTTGTAAAGTGACAAGTGTACGCCTTCGTGTCTGGTCAAAATCAATAATAAACAGAGATGTATATTTAGTGATTTCAAAACGACGGGTTGGGCAAGGTTGTCAGCTGTTAAATACCTGTCATCTGAAGTGCTATTTATTTAGTGAAAGGTTTGTCATTTACGAATATGAATATGGTTTAACGACCAAAGAATGCGTGGAAACTTACTACAAAAGCGGTGATTCAAACGTGGGCACTTTTCGTGCATTACGGTATGCATTATGATGTGGTCGTCATAGTCGGATAATCTGAATTTCAATTTAGAGCGCTATGGCCATATGATAACCGACTTTTTTGGCTTGCAAGTGAAAGTTATGAACTGCAAAATATATGGATTCAACAAAACGGTGCCATGCGCCACACAAGCTTTATTGCGTGAGAAGTTTCCAGAAGGCATATTTTCACGTTTTGGCGACGTCAATTGGCCGCCAAGAAAGAACTTAGCGAGCCTTTTTACACCAAACGAGGATTTAGACAGGGCTAAACCTCTTCAACATTCTGTTGGAGATGATTATGAGGAAAGCTGCAGTTAACACGTCTGGTACCATCTTTAACAAAAAAAACCATATGTTACTCGCATGTGCAGATGACATAGACATTATTGGCCGAAAACTGCGAGATGTTACTGCAGCCTTCTCAAGCTTCGACAAGGAAGCAGCGCAAATTTATCTGATGGTAAAGGAGAACAGAACAAAGTTATTGGTTTCAACGAACAAAGGGTCTACTCGTTTGGGACGCTGCGTGAGCGTTGACAACTATAATTTTGAGTGCTGGAAGAATTCCGCTGTAAACAAAACGAATGACGTCAACATGGAGATAAAGACGGTTAAGCAAAAGATTCAATGATAAAGCCCTCTCTCGACAACTAAAAATCCGAATGTACCAGACGTTGGTTCTATCTGTCTTGTTATATGGCGCAGAATCCTGGCTTATGATTCAAGCGGATGAATTAATACAGCCAGTTTTCGAGAGCAAAATACTCCGCAAAATATATGGACAATGAGCTGTATGAGTTATATGCCGACATCGGCGTGGTCAAACGCATTAATATACAGCGGTTGCTTTGGCTGGGTCGTATTGTGCGGAAGGAACCAAATGCTCCGGCACGAAAAGTTTTCGACAACCGTTCCAATGGATGGCAGAAGAGGGCAACCAAAACTCCGTTGGAAGGACCAAGCTTTTAAAATACTATCGAAACTTGGTGAGACGAATTAGAGGAGAAGCGCAGAAAATCGAAACGCTTGAAATTATTTTCTACGGGCGGCGTATAATAGATAAGGATGTCTATTCCAGTCACCACCTAAGAAGAAAACTTTTTTTTTTGTGGGCCTACGTCAAAGACCAAATATTCCCCAAACGTTGGAACATTTGAAAACCAACATTCGTCAAGTTATCGTCGAGATACCGTCCGAAGTGTGCTTTGACTGTGTCGTGTTGTGCAGATGGAACCAAATGCTTCGGCACGGAAAGTTTTCGACAACCATTCCAATGGATGGCGCAGGAGAGGGCAACCAAAACTCCGTTGGAAGGACCAGGCTTTTAAAATACTATCGAAACTTGGTGAGACGAATTGGAGGAGAAGCGCAGAAGATCGAAACGCTTGAAATTATTTTCTGCGGGCGGCGTATAATAGATAAAGATGTCTATTCCAGTCGCCACCTAAGAAGAAAACTTTTTTTTTTGTGGGCCTACTTCAAAGACCGGATATTCCCCAAACGTTGGAACATTTGGAAACCAACATTCGTCAAGTTATCGTCGAGATACCGTCCGAAGTGTGCGAATAAGTGGTCGACAACTACCTCTAACGGATCCACTGCGGTCATTTAAATAACATTATATTACGCACATAATGGCAAATTCCAAGCATTACTATGAAATACGAATTTCACCGGAATCATAGCTTTTTGTGTGTTTTATTCAACTTCGGTTTTGAAACCAAAAAATAGATAATCCGGTTTAAGCGAACTTCTTGGAAATGAGTTCAAATCTCATTCCAACCTAATACCTTTATATCAGGGTGATGATTGAAATTTAATATCATTGGACACCGAGCTTAAATTTAAGAAGAGACTAAGATTTAAATTATAGGATGTACCTATATATGAGTTTCGTGCTTGGAAATTTATCTGAGATAGGCTTTTATTTTTTTCTTGACAACATTTATAATTCTAACAAATTGTCTGATCTAAAGGTGTAAGTTTGGAATGATATTTGAACTTATTTTCAAGAAATTGCCTCATAAACCGGTGTTGCTATATATAGTTCATATTATTCCTTTTGTCCAAAGATGAAGGCGTACACTGCTATTCCTGACACAGAACAAGTTGCATGGCATAGTTCAACAAAAACGAAAGCTTTTGTAGTTTGCAGCAACGGCAGCATCGGAAAAAACGTTTAAAATTTTGTCGAGCGAAACCAACACACAAAACTCAAAATCCTACTAGGATTGTTTTGAAAATTCCCGCAGGGTATTGAATTTACAATCCCACACGGCAAATCTGTGATTGTATACACAATTCCTGTTCTCGCTTGTTTCTGTATTCCCATATTGTACGAAAAGAAAAATGTATTGCTCGCCATCCTTTTTTTGGCTTTTTCTTTGGTTAACAATTTCATGCAATTTTCTACTCGTATTTTAGTCATCATTTGTCTTCTTTCTCCTCTTCTTGTACGTTTTGTCAGACAAATATGAAGTATTTAGCACCCTTTGAACATCGTAAGGATACTAGAGGGAGAAGGAGGAAAAATCCCAATAAGATTTATTGTACTCTATGTATGGAACGGAAGGAAGTAAGGACCTTTTGCTGTCGTTGTATACAAGAAGAAAACAATTAATCATTCAATTTGTCGGTTAAATGATTTAGGATCGACATGACATCATTCAGCCTCATTGTTATCGATAATTTGTTTTTATTTTTCTAATTTGTTTATTTTTGAACATCAATTGGAGGTGATTAATTTCAAAAGGAAATGATGAAGTAGAAATGTAGTGTGAAGGAAAAGAAAAAAATATATGTGCGAAATCGTATCACGATTTCAGTGAAATTGTAATGGAAAGAAATAAAAACGTTACTCTTTTAACAGAGACTTGTCGAATATTGCTGATTGTATAAATAATTTATAAAACCTGTTGACATCATTAAATACTATAGTTTTTAGAGAAGTATTCAGACACTAACAAAGTAAACAGACTCAAAGTCGAAAAATACCACAAATGGGCCGGCGATATATTCAAGTCGAAAGGACCTATAATCTAATACATTATACCGTCGTATCTGACATAGATCATGCTTTACATGAAAAGGAAATAAGATATGGTATCCTTATGTTTTAAGTTTCAAAGCGCCACGTTGTTTAGTATTTTTATTTGAGTCGTCAAAAGTAAACGATCTCAATGTATTTGCAAACATGCAAAAAAATTGGTTCGTTATATAATTCAATATTTCTATTTGAAAGATCTCAGTCCATTTTTATTTATTTATTTACTTATTTACAAAAAACAGTAATACTAAGCCTTTAAGGCCAAAAATGCCTTTTAATATTGAAGCCGAGCTAGATTCTACTCTGGGGGAGTCTGCCCCTTCGTTTACGATTGCAAAATGTTGGGAATCAGAGTTTAAACGCGGCCGTACGACCTGCCAATACGCCAGACGGTTAAAAAAATTCACAAAATGGTTTTGGATGATTGTAGGCTGAAGGTGCGTAAGCTAGCTGAAATGATAGATATTTCAAAAAGTGTTATACATCGTATGTTGACCGAAAATTTGAAGATGAGAAAGCTGCGCGCAAGATGGGTGCTGCGCTTGCATTCAGTAGAGCATTCACAGTGTGGTGAAGATGTTTCAGTAAAGCATTGGACGATGTTCCACCGCAGTAAAGCCAAACTTTTGCGTCAATTTGTAACAATGGATGAGACATATGTCCACCATGAACATATGTCTACCAAAGAAGAAGACGGTTACATCTGCAGGCAAGGTTGAATATTCAGGTAAAAATATTGTTATTAAATATTATACATATACATATTCAGGTTTTTAAATTTTTCTGATAAATCTGGGAGATATGAAAAAAATTGTCTTCCACCATTTTTTTTTTTCCTTAAGTTGTTGTTTGCCTCCTACATGTCTTATCAGTTGTTTGAACATCCTGTGCTTAAAATCAGTTTTCATTAAAGTTCGATAATTATTTTTTTCATTATCATCATGAAAATATTCATCACTTATACTGAAAACTCTACTTATAAAATTAGTCGCTGTGTTGATGATGGTATTCCGAGTGCGTTTAGAATAAAAGTTTATAAACGTTGATTTTTAATGCTAGTTTTATTTAAGAGTATATTTTCTCGTCTGTTGATTGCTGAGCGAAAATATGAATATTTATTTATAACTGTTACAAATGGAATGACAAACTTACTATACATCCTGCCCTTGGATATTTCGACTAAAGATCGAAATACCACATCACAACAAGAAACACCACAAAATTGTTATGGCAACCATAAAAGTACAAAATATGACAAAAAATATATCGGTAAACACCATTTTCGTATGTAACGCCGCGGAATTGTTAACATGTGTTAAAGAAAAAATGAACTTTGAATAAAACAAGTGCACAAACAGTACTAAAATGAGTATTTAAAATCAGTACGGAAATTTTAGCCAGAAGAGCTGACCCAACGTCCTTTTCCGTTACCTTCAAGAAAATACTTTGAATTAAAGCATAATAATAGATAATACTGAAACTCTCTGGAGTCCTTCGATAGGGCAACATAAAAGGACCACCGACTTTTATTAAATCGGCATATTTGCCTCATTCATCATCATCATCATTCCCCATTGGCAGTTCTAAGTGCATGACGAAACCTCAATTATACTGAATATAGCGCAATTAAGGTAAAGATACGAATCTAGGCATATACAGGGTGGCATAAGGCTCATGCTACTGTCAACTATCAATGAGAACCGTTATTTAAAGATGTTGAAGGATTTTTTTGGCTCAGAATTGAGTCGCAGGCATAACAGTTTCAACAGCATTTGGTTCCTGCAAGTTGCAGCAATTACACACAAAATCAGGTCGATTATGCCGGAGCTCCAGTGAAAATCCCAAACAAATTAATAATCAGAAACTCCACTTTCCATTGGCCCCCATGGCCACCTAAGTGGACTGCCCCAAACTTTTTCTTATGGGGTTATGTCAAGGAGGAGCTGTACAGACCGAAACCAAGAAATTTGACTGAATTAAAGTAATCCATTAAAACAATAAATGAGGCCATTTCGACCTCAATCCATTAGGTCGTAATGAATAATTTTCTGACCAGGTGCCGCATTGGGCAATTCTTTATTAGGTGCGCAACTAAGTTCTTGCCGTTTTTTTTTTTTATAAAAATTCAACTTTATTATGAAAACATGTTTGCAAATGATTCATTGAAAGTATTGCCCATCGTTAGCTACTACATTCCCCATATTTCTGGCAAAGCTCGAATTTCGTCACGGTAAAACTGTTAATTTTTTAATGCTATTTACGAATCTAGCCATTACTTCAAGTCGTCATATAAGTTGAACTGCTGGCCAGCCAGACTGTGTGTTATCGAACGCAACAAGTGATAATCGGACCGTGCAATATCTGGATCCCATTTCGTCGTTTCCAAGTAGGTTTTAATGGGCTTGGCCACATGAGGCCGAGCGTTGTCATGCAGAAAAATCCCTTTTTCGTGCCTCTCCCCGTATTGTGGGCGTTTCTCGCGCATAGCTCGACTCAATCGCATTAATTGAAGTCGATACCGATCTCCAGTGATGGTTTCGCTTGGTTTCAACAGCTCATAATAAATAACTCCAACCTGGTCCCACCAAGTACAGAACATATCCTTCGCAGCGTGAATATTCGGCCGATGCGACGACGTAGAACCATGACCGGGCAGCACCCTTGACTTTTTTTCTTTGCATTGATGTAATGAATCAAGTTGTCATCACCCCTTACAATACGGTAAAAAAAAACCCTTCCTTTTTTGTCGCTGAAGCAGTTATTCACAGAGGGAAAAAAACAACGCTCACCGTCGCTTGGGTTAACTCATAAGGAACCCAAGTTCCTTGCTTTTTAAACATTTCCAACGCATGCAATCACTTGAAAATGGCTTGGCGGGTAACTCCTAATACTAAAGCAAGCTCTACCTGCATTTGACACGGATCCCATTAAGCAATGCCGTCAATTCACTGTCTTCGAAGTTTATTCGTCTTCCTTCATGCGATCGATCGTCAACATCAAAACCACCATCTTTGAAGCGACGAAACCAATCTCGACACGTTGTTTCACTCAAAGCAGCATCCCCGTAGACGTTTTGAAGTTCTCGATGAGTTTCGGCAGCCGTTTTCTTCGATTGAAAAAAAATCTATAATTCCCGCATATGACGATTATTTTGCAAAAAATCATACATATTCACAACACAACCAAAAGAATATGAGAATATGAATATGATGTCAAAAGAAAATCATTATTGTGTCGAGGCGGTATGTTTACCATATGCCTAAGCTTGGCTCATAACGTTTAGGTTATGGCAGAATCGATTAGCACTTACAGCTGGCGTCATCTGTTGGCAAACATCGGAAATTAGTTGCACACCTAATATATAAAATAAAATTGAATTTTCTATACAATAAAATATAAATTAAATGTTTGGTTAACAAAAAGTTATTTGAGTTGCTTATTGTAGGACAATTGATGCGCCACCCTGTATATATCTTAGCTTTAAATATAAATAAATGTCCCAACTTTTATGTTTCATCTTTTGAAAAGCAATAAGCATTAATGCACCTCAATTCAAACTACATCAAATTGTCTTAAAAAATGTTAGATTTTTTCTGAATTTTGTAAGTTCGTTTTAGTTTTTTTCGTGAAAACTTTAATTGTTGTTCATCAAATTTTGACAACGCTATTTGTAAGTTTCTGAGGGAAATCATTAAAAGACAAAATTTTCAGTATTTCCATCCTACTTTTCGTGTGGAATTTGTTGTAGCTTATTTTCAAACCTCTTCTTATAAAATTACCAGCCATGTTTATAATCACTGTTCTAGAATGTTTCAAGTGGAAAATAGGGAGAGCTTCTCACATTCAGTGAGATTTCCATTTTTAGACTCATTAACCGGACTTGCAATTTAACAGCGATTACAAACGTCACTTACAAGACTTGTCGATTACTCGACTACTCGAAGTGTTGGCTCAAAAGGACTCTAGCTTTATCGTTCTGAATTCTCTGAGTATTAGCAAATCCAGGTATGGAATTTCATTATATGTTTCTTTTCCTTATGCAACTTTTATCTGCTTATTGTAAGAATTTAATGTCCTTTGAATATGGTTCGTCTCTAATGTCTTAATTATATCAAATAGTTGATCGACATATTTGATCACACTTCTTGACTTCCCTTCTATAATGATGTCAGCTATCGCTGGACATACAGACGATTTCGTAGTAGGAATGCTGGGAAGTAGAGAAATAACATTGAATAAGCAAATATTTCACTGCCATTTACTTACTTCATATTGACTCTTTTTGTAAATTCCCGCATGTCTATTGTATTTTGAATTTGTGTACTAGTCTAATGTACATAGTCCTGCCATATGTTCTGTTACAAATATAAAACGCGATAAAAAAAAAACAATATTCATATTGTATTCAAAATAATTTCATTTATTAGAAGACAATATTGGTTATTAAAAACATTGTATTCACTCGAAATGGCCGCCTTTTGCTTTAACACAAGCTTTCAAATGGTGTGGCCATTGGGCTATAGCCGCACGTACGATTTCCATAGAGATCGAGAACGTTGCTCTGGTTAATGCTGTTTTAAGGCTTTCCAAATTTCTGTGGGGAGTCTTGCAAGCCATATTCTCCAATTCTGACCACAAAGCACAATCCAGTGGATTGAGATCTGGACTCCCTGATGACCAATCTTCTGCTGCTATAAAGCCAGGAATATTGACTCTGAGCCACTCCTGCGTGGTTTTAGCTTTGTGCGCAGGAGCAGAGTCCTGTTGGAAGATCTATCTACGTCCATTGAAAAGGGTATTGGTCAAACCCTTCACAACATCCTCTAACACACCTTTTTGGTAAACCTTTGCACCAGTTTTTACGCCCTTTTCACAGAAATGGAGGGATGTGACACCATGGTGGGAGACCCCCCACCAAACCATTACGGAAGAGGGATGATGGCCACGTTGAACCCTTGGAACAACTTTTTTCGCTTCCTTAGATGAAATGGCATAAATCTTGTCATTTTGTTTGTTGAAAACTTCTTCCACGGTAAAAATTTTCTTATCCGTAAACAGAATGTTTTCATGGCCATTGTCCGCGTGCCACTGCAAAAGTCGCTTGCATCTTTCCAGCCTAATTTTTTTTAGCTGAGGAATTAGAAGATGCCCCGTGGACCGACGATAGGCTTTCATATGCAGATCATCCCGAATCAGCCTAGACATGGATCTGCTTGATATATCCAATTCCTTGGACATGATTTTCTGCTTTCTAAGGGAATTTCTCCGAATTCTTTCACGCACTGCCTTTACTACCGCACTCGTACGGACAACGCGCGGGGGACCACTTTTTGGTCTGTCTTCTACTCCAGACAATTCACCGAAGCGAGCAATAGCACGATAAACGAACATTCTTGATATTCCGAGTGGTTTTAGCAACTCGAAAATTTGGCCAGCACTCTTTCCGCACTTATGCAACGCTATTACGCCGACTCGATTCTCTTTAACGCCCCACTCCATGTTAATAGATTGCAAACTGATACCAAACTGACTAGTATTCTTCACTAATCAGTGCATGTGTTCTGAAAAAAAGTTAACGGTTCTATTCCCGCAAGAAGTTTTGAACGATAAGCGCTGGAAATTGTGTAACAGAACATATGGCAGGACTAGGTATATATTGAGTTTGGCCTTAGCCGGTATATGAGCTTATATTTGTAAACGTTTTTTTCAATTTTAATACTATTTCTCGATTCCATTTTACTACGACACTTTATCAATTTCATGAATTCATCCACATGTTTCAGTATTTCCATTTCACGCTATTCTTTCTTATTTCAATTCATATTGCTACAATTCAACTAAATCATCATTACCATCGTAAATTGTGCAACATTGTTGCCTTTGACCTTCTGCTCGCATTCATTCCCTCCCCTCTTATAATGTATTCAAATAAATTCACAATGACTTTGAACATCCATTTGAATTGCATGTGATATCTATGCAAATTTGTGATGTTCCTTCCTGGTATGGCAACCGCCATAACGTTAAATTAGAGCAGTTTATTTGTGTTGCTCCTAAAACACTCACAATGCTGTGGGTTGGTGCTCTAGTCAGTATTTTAGTTCGCCACCGCATCTGTAGTGGTTTCTGTGGTGAGAACAAAAACGCAACTAAAGTTAAATGAAAATGGGCCAAGTTAACCATGTCCACTTTGCATTGTTTACGTCTAGATTGTTTGTGTTCCAAAGCAGTTAAATACTCTTTCACTATGGCTACACGAGTAATTTACATACTCCCAAACAAAGGTCATGATGATGGTCGTGCAGGATATCACGGTACTGGGCTGGACTAGAGCGAGCTTAAACAAACCGCGCCACTGTACCACAGTTGCGGGGTGCAGAGAAGAACGGCTTGTTGACGCTAACACCAAGTAAGCATCCACATATGCATGCATTTATGCACTCTTGCACACCTAAACTAAAAGCCTTTTACGCAACAACCAGCTCATTCATATTTATCAACATCATGTACCAACGCCCAGAGCTGGGAAACGGTTCAATTATTGGTTTTGTTGTTAATATTATGGTGTCTGTCATCATTGCTTCCGTTTGAAAAACGGAAATAGAAAATCGCCTAATGTTAAGAGTACGTACAAATGTTCGTTGGCATACTTTTCGGGGAATAAAAATATCCTTAATTACTGTTGTTACTATTGTGGTCAACTCCAATGTTGTTAACAATGAAAATGCAATTATAAAGCATTTTCGCAAATGCCTTAATTTTTAGTGACGAGTACCTGAAAATAGCTCAATTTTGGAATAGATTGCGTTTAGTATAGGCGGAAATGAAGTAAATGTGAACAACGAATTATTGGATAATATTGGGGCCAAGTAATTTTGTTTTCATCAATAGGCTGGTCCAACAAAAATGACAGTGGAATGCTCGAAAGACAAAAATAACCGAAAACGTAGACAAACTTTTAGGACGACGACTAATCATAATATTTATGAAAAATGACAATGAAAAATTTATGAAAAATTTTGACAAAATAAACTTAAATTTCGTGTCAACTTCTTATTCAGGCTTGCGCTGGCTGCCTGTTAAACACTACAAACGTCTTATGTTACATCACTACACAGCTGACATTTAATTTAATTTAATTTAAATAATTTAATTCAATTTCATTTAAATGATTTAATTTAATTCAATTTTAGTTCATTTCATTTCATTTTATTTCATTTATTTTAACTTAACTTTTTTAATTTAATTTAATTTAATTTATTTTAATGTAATTTAATTTAATTTAACTT